>SKCR01024586.1:0-34735 GCA_019454045.1 Zanthoxylum bungeanum
AAGTCATGGGGAAATGAAGAAAAAGTAGAGAAGATCAGAAGAGAAAATCGAACATTAATTCATTTTCTTTCTTCATTTTTTCCCTTTGTTTTTTATCTATTCTAAATTTAGATTGTGAGAAGAGAACCAAACAAAGGAGTTATGGTACAATTAAGAAATTATAGCAATGTAAACAATTCCTTAGTCATGTGTTACAACTAGTTGAATTGATAAAATTTATTGGATTGATGGAAGTGAATGATTTATAATGGAATGTAACCCAACGGAATGAAATAGAACGGAACGGAATAGAATGAAGTATAATATATTATAATCTTGTTTGGGAAAATGAGAGATTTATAATGTAATATTTCAAAATATTATTTGGTAATAAATAGTAATGGAATGGAATGTAAATAAATAGGTTTTAAAGACAATAATATCCTTTTAGATTGTAAAAGTAAAAATATATATATATTTTAATGTTATTTTTCAAAATGGTAAATTTGTCTTCACAAATAATGTTATTTTTTTACGTTACGTTCCATCTCCAACCCCTTGATTTGGGCACCTCATTTTCAATAGCTCAAGACTCATTTTTGTTACACTCCATTTCATCTTCTTTCATAAATCCAAATAATGAATTTTAAATATTTTAAATTACATTCCACTTCATTTCATCATCTTCTATCAATCCAAACACAATCTTATGATTTATTAAAAAATGAGTGATATAATAAAGAGTAAAATAGAATTAAAGAAGGATTAAAATCGCTCAAAAAATATTGATAATTAAATATATTTTTATCACAAAATATGCATATCTTATATAATGTATGTTTTAATGCTAAATATGTTTACATAAACCCATTACATATCTTAAGTAAAGAAATTAGTAGCAGCTGGCTATCCAGCAGTACTACTACTACTAATAGTAATATTCGGTCAATAATAATTAGGTCGAAAATTAGTTAGAAATTATTTTTTTATCTTTTTCGATTGGTAATATTAAAATTTACCGACCAAACATATTCGGTCGGTAATTTCATATTTAATTTCTTTTAGTGTTTATTCTTTTAAAATTGGAATAATAAATTTATCCCCAAACTTATTAAAATACCTAATAAAGATAAAGATAATTAATAAATTGATAATAATAACATGGAATCATTTCAATCCAACTTCTTTCTCGGCTACATAAAATTTTTGATATAGCAAAGTAAATTTTCACCACATGTTTCTTTTGGTTTCAACTATAAATGTATAATGTGTATAAATGAATTAAACCCAAATGAGGGCAAAGTGCCATTTCCACCCACCACTTTCATATGGCTCTTCATCCGACTACATTAAAGTCATTTAATGGCCTTCAAGTTATTTTTTATTTTTTAATCTTGTTTGAAAAGTTCAAATTTTAAAGCAAAAGAAAAGGGTTAATCAATGAAACCCTATTAGTAACCCTAATGTATAGATGTTCAAATTCTCTCTTTGAATAATAAGTGCAACTGCACATATATATTATATAAATAAATAAACCATTATATAAAATATCTGGTGTTGGTTAGTGAGGTATTCAAGGGGCGTGACTTCATGATATAAGATTCATGATCTCATCTTAAGATCTCAGGTTCGAATCTAAGAAGTACGTTTCTTGTAAAAATTTAGAATAGTCGGAGATTTTACCTACTCTGCTTAAGCCCGAAATGGGTGATTTGGGGTGAGGTTTTCAATTATTCAAAAAGAAAAAAAAAAAGTATTGGTTAGTGGGTTGTAAAATGATTGATTTGCTTTTAGAGGGATGAGGAATATATAAATCATAACTGCCAAGATCTAACTGCATGATTCGAAATAAAATAATACTTGATCATGATCGATCTCAAACCCACCACAGAGTCAAAAAAATGAATGAGTCGAAATTGAAGGGACCCATTCTTATATTAGTGGTTGACCTTCCTTATTGTGTTTTTTTACTGGCTTGTGCAAGTGTTAATGAATCATTTCACCACGAGTACTTGAAGGGTCATAGCCGAAGGGTGAGATCGATGCATTGTTTGCACCGGCCCTATGAAGATAAGGTCCATCCGTACTGGCTGGTTGACAAATAGTATCACCGGCCAAATTCAGTGGATCGATCATTAAAATAGATCTACCTAGCTAATAGTGTTCCCACCACTCTCGTCTACCAAGTCAATTAATGTTTAAATCATCTACAAACAGTGAAAGGCCAGAAAATTAAGTAATCATCAATAAAAAAAATTTCACCCATAAAACAATATAAGAGAAAAATAAACAAACAAACACAACGAGATCAAGACAATTACGAGCAAATATTATAAGGTGAGACAATCCAGGCCATTACATTTTATTTAACAAATGAGGAGAGAGAGTATACATCTACGTTCTTAGAACTTTAACCCTTCTAAGAATGCTAGACATAAAAAGAGCACAAAAGTGCAACATCTCAAGACAAGTAAAAGGTAATTATCTAACGGGTTAACTCTTGTAATGGAAGTAAGATGTCATAAGTTTAAATTCTGAGATATGTTTAATTTAGAACTTGGTGAGTTGGGAGTGTAATATATAAAGAAAGGACTTAGAGAATATCTAATAAAACTATCTATCACTATAAGAATACGGTCTTTTAGTGTTGCCAAAATTCGATGCTAAAAGAGGTCAAAGTCGATAATAAAATTTTTAACATCAAAATATGTAATGTATAAAATGGATGCTAAAGGTTGTCGTGGAAATATTTTAACGCCGATAAAGCTACAATGACGTCAAATATTAAATTTTGCGTCGCTTATCATTGTTGCTGAAACCAGTATAAAGTGATGCAAAAAGTTGAACAGTCCTTGTCAGCATACAATGTCGATGCTAACGCTTATACATAATGTATGTTTTAAATTAAAATTATTTTTTTGACCTTTGTATGTTATTTAATGACTTAAGTATTAAATCTCACATTATTAAGTGATTACTTTTATGTGATAGTATTAATGATGTTGGAGCATCCACATTCAAAATACCGATCAAGATTCAAGATGATTTCTTCATTCTGAATAATAATCAGGATGAGATGGGATGAGATTCGATATGGACGAGACTTCCCGATTTTCATCCCTATTTTCATGAGATTTTGTTATAATAGCAGGGAGTTTTATTTAATTTTTAAACGGTATGGAAATTTCGATTAATTTTATTAAATATCGGGGGATTATGCTTATTTTCCCATGCCATCTCTATTAAAAAAACTAGTTAAGAGATAACCAACTTTCCCTCTTGAAATCTCATGAGACACGCAGAATTCATCCAACACCATCTGTTTTAAACGAGTGATGCATTTCCCAAGCCTGCGCACTGGACCTCTCCTTAGTAATTAGGGGTGGGTATTTTAGGTTTGGTTTGATTTTTCTCAAATTTCGATTTAATTTAGGAGTTTAAAATCATTTAATTTTTGTAAATTTTAGTTCGGTTTAGTTCGATATGATTATTCGGTTCGGTTTAAATATTATTATCGGTAAATAAGTCATTTTGAGAAGGTCTTGTGTATTTTTGAAAAATTGTTTAATTTATAATTAAAAATCATGCACGAACAATTGTACATATATGTGAAATTATATAAATTAATCAGTTACATATTTTTTATCCGTCTCGACTTGAATATATTTTTATTAATGGAGGAAGAATAAAGAAATATGATAATTTTATTATGATATGTACCATAATCTCAATTTAGAATTTGTTGATATTCTTTTATCCAAATAAACCATAGAAAAATATTAACATTTACTAGAAGGTGAGTATTTCAGATTTGATTCGGTTTGTATCGAATTTATGTTTGATTTTTAGAACTTTTTGATTTAGAGATTCGGAACCATTCAATTTTTATTAAAATTTTGGGTCGATTTAGTTTATTTCAGTTCAATTTGATTCCATTTTAACCGAACCATTTGCACATCCCTATTAGTAATATTTGTCAAAACACCCCTTTCGGAAAAAAAATTACTTATGAAAACTTTATTATTTTTAAAATAAAGATCAACTCCAAACTTCCGATTTTTCCCATTAACCCTTTCCCTTCTTAGTTGTAGTAATGGGATTAAAATCATTGTCGTTTTTGGTATGGGAGCACAATTATTTTGAAATTATGAGGTCTAACATCACCCAATAAAAGGAGTTGTGAAAATTGTGGACGGCTAAGATAAATAAGACAAATATTTAATGTGGTTTTACAAATCAATTGTTTAATGAAAATAAAATTAAACACTTATTGATAAAAAAAAAATAAATAAATAAATAAATAAATATATATATATATATATATATTTTATACTATTTATTTTTATATTTAGAATCTTAATTTAGGTCAAATATTAAGGTTTCGTACTAACACCAAATGGAGACCTATCTTTTGAGTTAATGCACAAAATTTTTTTAATATAAAAAGACAAAATGATTTATAGAATTCGAGGACGGCGAGGTTTGAATTTCCAATATTAACAGAACAGAAGCCAAATTTTCGGCTACTTGTTGGAGTTTGGAAGTTTAGACTATATATATATATATATTATTTATTAGTCTTAAAATAATATAGCCCTCAACATTTATCATGTGACCAACAGACCATGCCAAGCCGCAAAAAAATCGTACCAACTCTTGAGAAATAATATTTATTATCATGGTCCGAACTTCTATTTTTAACTCAATCAAATTTTGATAGTGGATCAAATCATAGTTGAATATTAAATGTGACATTTTAATGAAGTTACATGTGATATATACAAAGTTCTTATCTAGAATTGACGTCTGTATTTTTTTTTTTTTTTTTTTTTTTTTATATTAGTAATGGTAGCTTAACCAACCCCATCACAAGTCAGCCTTATATGTGACACAGTAAATAAAGTGCAAGTAGTAGTGGAACAATGGTTTTGGTCAAGGGATTATAATGTAAAAATTATAATTGTAAAGAGATGGACACAAAAATAAATAAACATTAGAGGTTCAAATGTAAATTTAACATAAAATGGGGATAAAATTTTACTTAAAAGATAAATAATTTTCTTTTTCTTTTTGCGTGTTTATGTTATTTTTTGGGCTAACTTTTATGGATATATCATTTTTGTTAAAAATAAATATAATCATGTTCAGATGTCGAACAATATATTTTGAAATTGTGTTGATGGGAGTTATAAAAATAAAATAACAGGAACTCTAATAATTATTGGAAAATTTTAAAATTTTGATGTGACAATTTATCTACTATTGGATTATATGAGACCAATGGTAAAATTTTGATTAAAATTTTGTGTCATGATCTCATGCAATCCAATAATGGATATTGAAAGTTAAAATAGTATTTAATTATGCCGAATTTATCAACAATTAGATTGTATGATATCAAGCCCCCGAGCGTAGTCAGGTGGGCAAAAATTATTGCATTCAAAACGCAGCACCTAGGTTTAATTATGGGAGGTAAAAAATTAAAAAAAAAAAAATAGGTTTGCATATATACCCTCTTATCTAAAACAAATTGCATGTGATCAATGATTCAAAATTTTTATTAAAATTATAAGTTAAAATAACCTAACCCACATATATATATAATAAATTTCTTGTGGGACATCTTTTTAACAAAGTGAAATTGCAACTAAAATATAGAGAAACATAGATTTCAATAATAATTTATTGAATATTTATAATATATTTCAATGCTTAATGAATATTTGAACTTTACTCTCAAAAACTACACTTACACAATTAATTTATTTCCTACCAAGTAAAAGCCTATTTTTTTTCTTTTGATTTATCATCAAAATTTACAAATGGAACATATATTTCTCACCAAAAAGAATTTTATAATATTATTTTAAATATATATATATATATATAATATATATATATATTATATATATATATTTAAAGTAAGAAGTAGAGCAAGTCCAAAAATAATTTTTGTTATCTCTTACTTTCCCCAATATTCGAACCTAAGTAGCAAGTTAAATATAATTATTTAAAAACTATCAGGTCACGCTACTCAAGGGTTTTAACCTAAAAATATTTCTAATATGTAAATAGAAATTATTTAAATACAAGTTTAAATTACATAAGTGTGTCATTTTCTCTATATGTTAAGATAAACAAGTGATGGATTTCCTTATTTATTCATAGAGATTATCACAAAAAAGATATGGAGTTTATTGCTTTGTAGACTATTAATGAGTTAACAATTTAACTGGCACCAGTAGATTTTTCATTTTGTTTTGGGTATTTTAACCAATTTTAATATATTTATAATTTAGTCCCCTAATTAAAAATGTCAATTATAATTATTTAGCCCTCTTCTCTAATTCAACCTTGCTCCCATTCTATATACAAACTCGTTTATATTGCCCTTGTATATGTCATTATAAAATACACAACAAAACGTCTTCCCCTTTTTTTTCTTTGTCCATGACTGTTAATTATTGACATATTGAATGTTGAATCCATTGTTAGCATTATTTATACCAGTTTTATATAATATCGGATTATTTTAGATGGTGGAAAATTGTTTGAATATAGTATTCTTTTTTTCTTTTTTTGGGGTCAATTTTGGCTATTTTGACAAATTATAGAATGAGATTTTTGACAATGAATTAGCAAGAAGAGATGCTAATCAATGCAGGCGTTTTGATTGGAAATCTTAAAATTAAGACACATAAATCCATATAAAATTTAAATTTAAATTTATATTTATATATATATATATATATATATATATATTATTATATATATATATATATTATTCTATCGTATGAGTTTTTTTAAGAACTCATATAATAAAATTTATAAAATTCGAGATAATAGAATCCCATCGTAAATTAGCCTCCCATATATTGCTTGCAATTTTGGGCATGCTTCAGCTTGCTTTCATGGCCCATTTTTATTTGAATTTTGGAGATTAGATTCAAGCTACATAAATGCACAATTTGGGCTCTGTTTCATGCCGTAAAGCTACCAAGCTGGACCAAAATCTTTTTGTACATTTTATATCCGTTTTTTTTGGCTATTGAGATATGGTGGCTGAGTCTTCAAAAGAAAAATTCTATTATGTAAACAGTGATATTACGTTATACATATGATAATTTAATAATATATTATCATATGTATTGAAATAGTAAAAAAATTTAAGTAAATTATTGTTATATTTAATACAACTCCATATATTATAATATTTATTGGTTGATGGTATTACATTATCCATATAATGATGTTGTCAAAAATACTCGGAGGAAAAATTCTACGACAAATACCACATTACCCATGCAGCAACCTTTTATCACGTGTGTTAAAAATACTAAATAAATAATAGTTATATTTAATACACATGATGTATACTTATTCGTTGATAATATCAATATGTCACTCATAACTCCGTTATAACAAATAAAAGTACTCCTTCCAGAGATTTAAAAATAAAATATTCATTTATGAATAGAGAGAAGCTTTTGAAGCAAATGCCATAGAGACGAAAGTGAGATAAATTAGAGAGTAAAATTACTACTCCGAGAGAGAAATTTGGGGATATGATGGATCCAGACATTCATTAAGGGGTTTTTTTTTTTTTTTTTTTTGTTATTAATTTTTAGCGGGATGTGTTGAATATCATTTAAACATGCATAATTGATGAGCAAATGCAAGAAACAACCTTCATGCAGTATTAACCAAAATGGATAGAAAAACCTGTAGATTTTGTAAATGGATGCAAATTACACCAAGTTGAATTTTACTATGTCTTTAAGAACTTATTTGCCATGTCTCGGTATTTTATAGATCTGTGCCTAATGTTCTTCCAAAATTCTTGGTGACTTTTTGATTAAGGGGCACTTATTTTGATTAAGAACATGAACTTAGAAAATTGGTGGAAACTCTTTCTAATATGTAGACTTTAGTCTCCCTAATATACCTAACTTTGAATCCAATTAATTAAGTGAATACCAAATAAAGACATAAAGGACCTTATTTATAGATATAGAGAGCTGCATTTGTAAAGACACCTTTATGTTAAAGGATACAATCCTTTAGGAGTTATAACCCTCCAAAAATCCTTTAAGTTAAAGAGTTATATCATTTCACATTAATGATTATATCTTTTTCATTCTAACGGACATATCCCTTCTATTTGTGTTTTTTTCAATAGACACATATCAATGAGACATATTTTCTAATGAGACCCATATAAATATACATATTATTTAGAAAATTTTCTACAATCTCCCATAATTTTCTAAATATCAATGCAGACACTTAAGAGAGTTTCCTTGAAATAAAATTATATCGGAATAGGTAACTTTCATCTTGAACCTTTCATAGTAAATGACTATCGGGTTGACTTGGCAAACTAGTGACTTATAATCTTAACATGTTCCGCCATTGGTGTCAACTAAGACAATAGCCATAACACGGCTTCACTTCGACCATTTCTTGTTCTACGGTTGTGTTCAATTCAGCCATGAATATTGGTCATATCTTCATCAAGTACTTTAGGGAATCTAGCCTTTAAAATTTTCATGGAAGCGGTCGTATTTCTTACTTGAAATATGTGATATATTGTATAAGGTATTATGTCGATTGCCCTTATTAGGACTTTTCTCCTAATATAGTGATTATTAAATGTCTTCGCTTATCCTAACCTTGATAGAAAACACCATGCGTCATTATAGGAATGTGATAGAGTATAGAACTCTACAGTGCTTATTTTGAATTATACAAAGTTTCAGCTGTCCCTTTTGAACCTATATCTTGAGATCTCCAGATATCCAGTTAGAAATCACTAATACACCCTAAGCGTGAAAATAAATCCACTCGTGGACTTAGAATCTGTTGCATCAGATATTCAGTTAGTATTGATGTACCCTTTTGAATACTCTAATGCGGTACACTCGAATTCGTATTCTTTGACAAATTAATTGTTAGGTTCACGGGGAGTTCTAGCTACGTTTAAATCTCATTTGTTATATTTCTCAAGTATTTTCACAATATAATGAGCTTGAAATCATATATATCCCTCTTATGTTCTTAAATTTTTAATTCATATAATCACATCAGCTACTCCTAAATCTTTCATGTCAAATTTACTAGTCAAAATTTTCTTGGTAGACTAAATCATCTCATGATTACTATCAATTATCAGCATATCGTCTACATAAAGACACATAATGACATATCCCTTTTGAGTGATTTAGTGTATACACACTTATCACAATCATTGATTTTGAATCAACTTGACAACATCTCTTGTCAAATTTCTCATGCCATTGTTAGGTGCTTGTTTTAATCCGAACCAGGATTTTACAAGTTTTCACCCCTTGTGTTCTTGTCCATGAATATTAAAACCTTATAGTAGTTTCATGTATATCTCCTCATCCAATTCACCATTTAAGAATTATGTCTTTACATCCATTTGATGTATTTCAAGACCAAATATAGATGTTATGGCTACAAGCATTTTTTTGAAGTGATACGAGTCACTGGTGAATAGGTATCAAAGTAATCAATACATTCTTTTTTGTCTATAATATTTTATGACAAGTCTTATCTTGTATTTATCTATTGATCCATCAGACTTCATCTTCCATTTGAAAATCCATTTGTAACTCAACGGCTTACAACCTAGAGGAAGATCAACCAACTCCCAAATATAATTTTGAATGATTGAATCAATCTCACTGTTTATAGTCTCTTTCCATAAAAAAAAAAAAGTGTTTGGAAAATACATCACTTCTCTATAGTTTTGAAACTCATTTTCTAACAGGTATGTTAAAAAATCAAGTCCAAATGAGTTAGACGTTCTTGCTCTCTTACTACGTCTATGTTCATTTTCCTCAATATTTTCATGTTTATCTAATTCTTTGTTAACTTGATCACTACTTGTATCTGTGTCAATGGTTCTTTCGAGAGTAATGTTCTAAAAAAACGCTAGGCGCTAGTCGAGCGGTGAGGGAGTGCCTAGCGCCTATGCCTTTTAGGTGGCGCCTAGACAGGCGGACGGAATAGACGGTGCTAGGCGGTTTTATTATTTTATTTAAAAAATTATAATTATTTTTGTAATTAGATAATGGATTATTTGAAAAAAAATATATATTTATGTCATCTTTTTTATTTGAAAAATATTGTATTTATGTCATCTTTCAAATAAAATAATTAACAAGTTTGGAGTTGGGGTCATATATATTATAGATAATAGTAATAATTATCATTATTTATATTACACAATTTAATTTATGAATTCAAATATGTTGTGCAATTACTGAAGGTACAGCCAAATCCACTAAAAGCCTGAAAAAAGAAAACGTATGGGCCAGTTACGGGTCCATCAAGAGAGTAAGGCCGAACCTGTAAAAGAAAAAGCAATTGCAGCATTGAAGAATTGAATCAACAAATAAGCGATATATACACTATACAGCCGTCTAATTAAATATTAAAATTTTATCATATGCCAATTGCTTATCTTCTTCTTCAATTTCACTTCTTTCTCTCTCTACTGTTGAAACCCTAGACCAATTTACAGATTTCATTCTCATCTCCAATTCCTGCTCATCACTCTTCTCTCAACCACCACTTGCTGCTGTTCCAATCACGACGCCCCATACACAATCGGTTCTAGTGTCTAATGAGTTATGACGGCGATGTGATTTTCGATTGTCACTGTCATTTTTTCTATTGTTCAGGGCTTAAACGGAACAGTAAGTTATCGTTTAACGTCTAGAAGTCGCCTAGACCGCCACCTACGGTGTTTTTTAGAACATTGTTTGAGAGACTCCGTTATATATATATATTTTAACAAAGAAAATACATTTTCAAAGAATGTCATATTCTTTCACTCAATTATCATGTTTTGATTGATGTCAGGAATCTCATATTTATGAACCAAGAATCGATACGTGCCACTATTGTGAGTAAGGGTGACAGAAAAGCCCGGGCCCGGTCCGAGCCGGGCCCTAAAATGAAAGCCCGACTCGGGCCCGGGCCCGGGCCAGGCTTTCCAATTTTGGCCCGGCCCGGCCCGGCCCGGGCCAAAATAAATATATATATATATATATATATATATATATTTTAATATATTTGTAGCATTTTTATTTATTTTTAGCATTTAATTGTTAATTTTGAAACTTGTGATTTATTTGTAAATTGTCTTTATATATAGTGTAAATGTATTTTATATTTGTATATTTTTAATTATTTTTATTTTATTTTTTTAAATTCGGGCAAAAAAAAAGCATGGGCCCGAGCCCAGACTTTTTTTTTGTTGGCCAGGCTCGGGCCAGGATTGTCAAAGCCAGGCCCAACCCGGCCCATTGCCACCCTTAATTGTGAGCATATCCAATGATATACAGTCAACAGTTTTTGGTCATATCTAACCATATTAGGTTTAGGGACCATCATTTTGGCGAGACACCCTCACACTTTCAAGTATTTGTAGGAATGTGTTTGACCTTTCCACAATTCATATGATGTATTGTCTAATTTTTTGTGAGGTAACTTGTTTAGAACGTAGTTGACGAAAAGTAAAGCTTTCCTCCACAAGTTATGGGGTAAACCAGAGCTTGTCAACATGACGTTCATCATTTCCTTCAACGTTCGGTTATTGCGTTCCGCAATTCCATTTTATTGAGGCGAATAAGGAGTAGTAGTTTCGTGAATAATTTCATGATTAGAACAATATTCACCGAATAATGACACATGTTCATCTCCCCTATCACTCATGATTTTTCTGATTTTCTTGCCAAATTGATTTTCAACTTCATTCTTATAGTGTATAAAACTCTCAATAGCGTCATTTTTGCTCATAAGCAAATACACATAATAAAATCTTGTACTATCATCGATAAAAGTGATAAAGTATTTTTTACTCCCTCGATTGCACAATATTCATGTCTCACACATCGGTGTGAATAAGTTTCAAGGGTTCATAATTTCGTTTTATGGAATGAAATGATATTCTATTCAATTTCGATTTAACATATGCTTCACATTTTTTATGTTTATCAATTGTAAATCTAGGCATAAGGTCAATGTTAATTAATTTACGCATTGTATCATAATTAATATGCCCCAACATACTATGTCATATATTTTGTAACTCAGTAATATAAGTACAAGATGGGCTTTATTATTATTAATATCACTGTGTCGATTGACAATTATTATATTGATTTTAAAATACCCTCAGAGATAACTTTTTCTACATAAACATATTCTTGGTAAAAGCAAACTTGTGAAAAATAAAAACTAACTTAAAATCATTCTTGTTGGGGAGAGATCCTGAAACTAGATTATTCATAATGTCTAGAACGAGCAACATATTTTTCAGTATCAATTTTTTCCGGAAGTCATCTTCAGAATCACTGTGCCTTGCCCTACCACTTTGGAGGTGAAAGAATTTCTCATGGTCATTTGGTCTCCAGTGTCTATCCATCATTCTCTCAAGTTTCCAACCAAGTTGGCTTCAATTACAACTGCTGAGAGGTTCATCTCTGAGATCTCATTTGTCATCAACTCATCTTCGATGACATGTGCCTCATTCTTATTTTTCTTGCATTTGTCCTGAAACTTCTTGTTTTCTACAGTCATTTGCCATATGACCATTTTTCCACAAACGTAACACTTTCCCTTGAACATCTTACTCAATTGGGAAGAATCGACTTCACTATTTTTTCTCCTTTTGCTACTATTTACACCCTTAACTATTTTTGGCCTTAGACTCCATAATCATGTAGATATCATTATCGGACTTCCCGTTGTCCTCTTGGATTCTCAATCGAACTCCCAAATCTTCAAGAATCATCTTTTTTTTTTTTCAGATAACTCTTGAAGTCCTTCCATTATGGAGGCAACTTCTCAATGATTGTAGCAACCTGGAATGTCTCACAGAGTTTCATTCCCTCATCCAAGATTTCATGAATGATCAGGTGCAGTTCATCCAACTGAGATATTACCGTCCTTGAACCTACCATTTTTGTAATCCTGAAACCTACCCATGATAAATTTCTTTTTTCTGACATCTTATGTTTTATATTTCTTCTCAAGAGATTCCCAGAGTTTCTTTGTAGAAGTCATGCCTTGTTACATATTATACAAGATATTGTCAAGACGAGGTAGTTCTTACATAAGAAATCGCATTGCGACCATGCCTCAACCCGCAGTTGCCAAGCTTTTTCAGCTCTTTCCACATGACTCGGAAGAGTTTCCTTGAGATACTTAGTCAACTGTAAAGTGGTCAGTAGAACAATATTTTGTTTTGGCACTATTTGAAGTTTGCTCCACCAAATTTATTCGACTTTTCTCCATGAGCAACCAGTACTGTAATGTTTCTAGTAGTTATATGTAACTGTAAATGAATAACAGTTAGTAATACGTCTACATAAGGAAAATTACTCAAAAATCAATTTTATGAGATGGTTTGTGTATTACATCAAGAAACCACTTGTTATTAATTTGGATAATAATGAGATTATACAAAATAATATAAGTTCTCGAATTTGTGACCAAAATCTCTTATGATAGGTGAAAAAAGAAAAAATCCAAGATTATGAGAATGGTCCAGTGTAACCACTTAAATCTCTACCCTCTTAGGTTCTTATCGTATTGGTGACAAAATTTCCTTAATCACTTTCTCAAAAGAAAATCTTAGGTATTCATTATTGGTGTTACAATTCAATTCAATTCTTAAGCACAAGTATAATAATTATTTAAATATAAATTTAGTCAAGTTCTGAAGGAAATACTTGTGTATAACTCAGACCAAGTCTTCATGATACACTTTTAATTCTCAACCAAGTATGCGTCAAATAATGAACAAGATTAATTTTTCCCAACTTTACCAAATAGGAAACTAGGTGCATGCATGTGATAATTACACATACTAATATGAATTCAAATCTATACTACCAAATTTTATAATTTTCAGTATATGATTTTTATAAGTTAATATTACACTCTACATATAATTTCAACTTATGTATTTATATATATATTATATATATATATATATATATATATATATATATATATAATATAACATATGATAATTAACTAGATACTTGATTGATCTAAATCTATGGATTTATGCAAACTAAATCATGTATGTTATTTTATCAAAATTAATTCAAGTCTGAAATTATTCCAGTATGACTTGAATTAGTGTCACGTTCGTTCAACTGTTCGAACAAATCTTTCCAGAGAGTTCACGTTCGTGTAGCATTTGTTAACGCGTTCGAACGAACCCTTCCATAGAGCTCATGTTTGAGTAACGTTCGTCACTGTGTTCGAACGAAAATATAAAATACAGTGTGTTTTCTTATGCATTAGTTAGTCGGGCGTTCGAACATCCTTACGTAATTTCATGTGCAGAACATATTTTTTAAGAGCGAAAGATGACTAATGCATGCATAAACCAAAAGAAACAACACATATAAGTTAATAAGTTCTTAAGATTGTTAGCAGAATGTGTTGAATATCATTTAAACATGCATAATTCATGAGTAAATACAAGAAACAATATTCATGCAATATTAACCAAAATAGATAGAAAAACCTATAAATTATGTAAATGGATGCAAATTACACCAAGTCGAGTTTTACTCTATCCTTAAGAATTTATTAGCTCAGTCTCAGTGCTTTACGGATCTGTGACTAATGTTTTCCCAGCATTCTTGATGACTTCTTGATTAAAGACACTTCTTTTGATCAAGAACATGAACTTAGAAAATCTGTAGAATAGACTTTAGTCTCTCTAATATGGCTAATTTTGAATGCAATTTTAAGTGAATACCAATTAAGACATAAGGGGTCTTATTTATAGACATGAGGAGTTTTCTTTGCAAAGACGCAATCTTTTAAGGGTTATAACCCTCCAAAAACTCTTTTTAAGTTAAAGAGTTATGTTATTTCACATTAAATGATTTTATCATTTCATTTTTCATTTTAAGGGACATATCCCTTCTATTTGTGTCTTTCCCAATGAACACACATTAAGGAGACATATCTTCTAATGAGACTCCGATAAATATATATGTTATTTAGAAAATATCCTTTTTTATTTCAGAATTATTAAGAGTAATTTGGCTTAAAATGAACTTTTTCAGGGGCTCATTTGAAAGAGACTGAATTATATCTAATTCAAAAACAAAAATATCTAACTATATGGGGCTTATTAATGTTTTCCTAATGACGGCAAACAATATTTTACAGGAATTAATAATTCATTTTTTGTCTTAAGGTTGTTTTTGTCATTTGATCCTTCATTTTGTATCACAAACCAAAGATTTTATTTTTCATATTATTTTTACCAACAGCAAGCAAATTGTATCAATTTGTCAAATGACCCAAAAACAGAGGACCTTCCCATGCAAGAGAAACAACGAAGGGTCCCTGTGCCCACTTTTTTTTTTTTTTGAAACGATGGAAACCCCGCCACCAAACCACCCATTCTGGGCCGCGACGCAGGTAAAACCCAAATAAGTACTAATAAAATCAAAGCAGAAAATGCCAGCAGCACAAGACCCCTAACAGATTCATTCCAGTAAAAGAAAGCTCATTGATAATGGCGACCTCCACCACTCTGCTTACTTCAAAATCCGCGCTCTTGCTCGTCAACTTCGTCCCCAGTTCATTCAGGTATCATGTCTTTATTTCTATATTTAATTGTTTGTAAAATTGCTTTTTTTTTTTCTTTTTGGTCCTGTTTTTATTTTTGTATGAATTTCATTAATATCTATTAAGGTATGGCCTAGTTACAATTTGTGTATGATTTGATGTGTTTTGATTACTGGTTATGAAGCTTTAGTATGGCTTAATAGATATTAATGAAATTAATATACTAAGGCTCCCTTTGAATTGACATTTAAAAGGATCTTAAATAATTAATCTACTATGGCTCCCTTTGAAGGGTATGTAGGGATGGAGCTTACATGTGCTCATCTCCTTTTTCTGGCATTTTTTATGCACTTCCATATGCCTGATTATTGACTTCTGTTTTGCTTTTAAATCTTTCATGCAAAATGCTACAACATTACCACAATTGGTCCTTGCAATATATAATATTATATATATATATATATATATATATCATCAGACGCCGGGCTTAAGTGGAGCATGTAAAACCTTCTACTATCTCAGACTCTTATAAGAAACGCGTTCTTCTTGGATTCGAACCCAAACCTGAAGGCCAGATCCTGAATCCTACACCAACAAGCCACGCCCTTTGGAGACTGTCCTTGCAGTATGTTTTCCCTTGTCTTGACAAAACTCTCATTTAAGATCTATATGCATCTAAATTATCTTTAATATGTAGATTCTCCATACACCTGATTTTCGGAATTGCAAAGCAGCTCATGAAGTTAAACTACATGAGTTCCCTAAGACATATATTTCAGATCGGCTTCAACACAAACAGTCCATGGATGAGTCAACGGAAAAGAAGCCTCAAACACCTCCTTTCAGCTCAGACGAGAAGCTCGATTTTATTCTCCTAATTCATTACTGATAGTTGTAACATTTTGGAGTGTTAAAATTCTGGTATCTTTTAAGAGCCAACCTGTTACAATGTTTCTGGTTTTACTTATTGCAAATAGGGGTGGGCAAATCGGTTTAATTTCGGATTCCCAGTTCGGTTCGGGTTCGGTTTTGATGTTTGGAATATAATTTTTCGGTTTGGTTTGGTTTGGTTTGGTTTGGGTTTCTTATTCGGTTTCGTTCGTTCGGATTACTTTGGCTATTCTTACAATCAATTGAACTTGAAAAATTCCACAGAACCTCAAGTAATGCACTGGCAGCAGCAGCTCTCATTTGTAAAACAATTTTTATTAATATGAAAAATCAATATAAAGAATTTACATGGAAAATTCAATACAAAACTATTTTACAAAACCAAAAACCGGAAGCCATATACACCAAATACAGTTTCCACTTCGTATATCATGACATACAGATTCTTCAAGCTTGAAAGATTCGTGCTTTGGCTCTCGATTTTTGATTGAAAAGAAAACTGGCACGATAAGAAGAAATTTATTTCTCTGTTTTTGTTTTTGTTTTTTTAAATTTTATAATAATCCATAAACCGATCGGGTTTTCGATTTGGTTTAGGTTCAACCAGAACTAAATCACGAACCGATCGATTTAATGAATTGAAACCACTTTCAATAGGTTGGCCCAAACCAAACTAAACCCGAAATTTTAATTTGATTCGGGTCAACCCGAACCGAATGCTACCCCCCTAATTGCAAATTTGTAAGAGCTCTGCCTTTCGAATGCAAGATGGTTGTGTTGGTTTCAAACTGGGGGAAATTTGAACTTGTCTTAAGGTTCTAATTTCATGTGGAATACTATTTTAATTTAAGACAAGTCAAATATAGAATAATTATGGTTTGAATTAAAAAACACCCTTAATTCTAAGTAGATGTAAAATAAAGCAAATATTAAGGCAATAAAGATAATCAACATAAGAAATTTTATTGACGAAGTGAAAAACTCGGGCGAATAAAAAATCACTACGGGTATAAACTATTACTCCACTCCACCACTATAATAAAGAAAACTTACAGTGATAATATATGACATATGATGACAACTTCACTGACTCGAATACCTTTAGACTGTAATAATTGAAGAACTCATCGAACCCGCACCAAGCAGCCTTCTTCATAATCTCTGAAGTCTCTGAGTAGATCAACCCCCTGCGAACTCACAATACCGGAACTCCGACTACCAATCTTCCTCCTAGAGAACTTTGAAGGCTTTGAAAATTGGGTTAGGTTGTGGTTTCTGTGTTTATGGTAAATCAAAACTCAATCTCACCAAAATAAAGAAGACAAAAAAATCAAATAGGTCTTCTAGGTGAATTATTAAGAATGTTGAAAATAAATAATGTTGTAGCTCAGAATAATGTGTTTCCAATAGTTGATAAGGTGGCTCTATGTTTGTTTATATAGGTAAGGTAGAGGTAGGGTTTTCCTTGTGCAAGACTGGCTCAAAAATGCATCCAAAATAATAGTCATGTAATCTCGTTCGAACGCAACACGAATGCATGTCGAACGCACAATGTTCCATAAATTCGTTCTAACGCGGTCTCAAACGCATCTCGAACGCTAACACTCTAGAAGATTTCGTTCGCACGAGAAAATGGATGCAAGGCGCACGGGAAGCTATTGTAAATTTCGTTCGAACCCAAATACGAACACCACACGTTTGAACGTAAACCGGGACATTTTCCCATGAGACTTGGAACGTAATGGCACAAATCGCTACGATTTTATCCGCAAATCAATACCCTCTAATGGTGAATGTGTATACATGCTTTGCTTATTTTTGTGATCCTGTCAGGATTAATGCAGATTAAGCACGGGGAAATTGGAATGCTCCGGTTCTGTACAAATGGGGTCGTTAGTACAATAACATGTTTGATGCCATGATTGATGCAATTTATGCTGCATTGGAGAAAATTGGAGGTGCAAATGTTAAGGTTGTGGTTTCGTAAACAGGATGGCCGAGTGCTGGTGGGGATTTTGCGACCATAGAAAATCTAGAGCTTATGTAAAGGTATCAACTAGGTACCAATCTTTTCGTAAAGGTATCAGCTGTGAACTATTAATTTGTGTATAATAATAATAGAATGTAGCTATAAAAGCTAGGCTATTTTTTTACCATTGCCGTTTAATCTGACACCAGACAAACTCAAAGCTCTGTTCCTTGCCATTTCCGGAAATTTAGTATGAATACAACTTCTTGTCGCCTAAACAGAATTCAAAAATTCAAGGAAAAAGTTAAATAAGGCGTATCAACTAAGAACATTTCTGATTTCTCTATTGAGATTCCGACCATAGGATCGGTGTCCCCAAACATGCTTAGATGCAAGAACCTGATTGATCTGAAGCACCCGGATTAAATGAAAGGATTTACAGCAGTAAGTTCTGTTCAGAGGTCATGGAAAAGCATAATAGCATCATCAAGCTTCATCTGTGACGATTCCAGGAGTATCCTGACTTTTCTTATTCGGTTGTATCTGTCTTGGAGAGGTCCAGTACGCTTATCTGCTGGGATATTTAGGAGCTGGAACAAGTGTTTATATAACATGCATAAAGTTAAGGAAATAATAATCAATTATAGCCGCAACAGGGAAAAGAGACCAGAAACCATTTAACAAGGAGAGTGTTGAAAATCCAAGACATTAAATGCTCTTCAAAAAAGGTATCATTGATCATTCTCTTTGAATTCAATAAACCTAGTATGTTATGTCATCTGCTGTGGCAATGGCAATACTAACTACATCATATGGTACTAACCTCCTTTTCTCGATCCAGCTCAAAAGCCATTCGAAGGCTCAGATTTAAGGCAGCATGGAACATCTCATCAAGGACATGCTTCCAGAGAATTTGCTTATTCACCTTCCACAATAAGAACTGTGCTAGTCTGGCCCCAGTTACAACTAATTTCTGAGAAAAAAATTAAATATCATGAGCGTGAACTTAATTTTATAACATAATAACAAACTTGAAGTTCTTATTGTATGAGACGAAGAAGAAAAACTTTTTAATCATCTTCGGGAAAGCTTTTCAAATTTTTTTTTTCCAAGAAAGCAGCTACGCCATGATGATCATTTGTATTATCCACATGAGATGAGTGCTTTTGAGGAATTGAAACAAATTAATTTTAAATTTAAAGGATCCAATAATGTGACAGTAACTTGAAGTTCTTATTGTATGAGACGAAGAAGAAAAACTTTTTAATCATCTTCGGGAAAGCTTTACAATTTTTTTTTTCCAAGAAAGCAGCTACGCCATGATGATCATTTGTATTATCGAAATGTTATAACCACATGAGATGGGTGCTTTTGAGGAATTGAAACAAATTAATTTTAAATTTGAAGGATCCAATAATGTGACAGTAAATATCAAACCAACTTTGTGAAAGTTCTCTTATTTTCGACCTAGTTTTGGGTGGGCTATTTCAACATAAAGTATTGACTTAAAATTTTGACACAATTTTTGAGCCATTGATCTCATGCAATTCAATAATATATCATATATATTAAAAGTCAAATTAGCATTTGATGATATAAATTCATACTTCAAATTTTAAGTCAATAATTTATGTTGAAATAGCTCAACGCCTTAACCATATATATATAATCGATTATGCTTACTGTCAGACACCAACACATGAGCACAAAAAATGTGTGTACCTCCATATGCAAGTAGCCATCCTTCCACATTTTATAAAGAATCTTTGGAGCATCTTTCTTTTCCACGAATGTGGTATCTGATATCTATAAAGTTATAACATGAGTTTTTTATGGCTTAGCATTGCCACACAAGAATTCAAAACAGACACATAAGTTAACATTATTACCTTATCAGTCTCAAGTAGGCGACCAGCTTTTGACAGGAGCCTGAATATTCTATAAGCATCCCTCCCATATCTTTTTGACACAACTGATTCCACCTGCATTGTGAAAAAGTTATTAAAAGTGTACCTCAAACCACAATGAAAGAAACAATTTTGTTGTAAACGCTAACGGCAATAGATATAGCATTATTACCTCATCAGTTTGAGCTGCTTCGATAATTTTCTCGAAATCTGTACAAATAATATAAATGCAGGTTAAAATCAAGCAATAGAAAAATCAGCCAAAACAAATATTGAATGAGAGGTTATAAGTACCTATACTGTATGAGTCACTGGATCCATCCACGAAAGGTGGCTCACCCAACTGAACAAGTGAGGCTCGGACATGATCAAGGGTCATACTACGACCAGCTTCACTCTTTATCACTTCTTCATAAATGGAACTTAATGACAAGGGAACTGGAATAAACACCATTATCATAAATAAAAGTAACAGATATGGAAGCCGAATTAGTGTTGTTAAAGGCGCACTAAGACGCAAAGAGTCCTAGGACCTAAGCGCAAGGTGTGCGTTTGATGAAGGTGAGGCACATATTGCTAAAAATCATAATAATAAGTATCCAATCAGCTAAAACAAAGAGAAATCATTGAAAATATATAAAACAATATTCTAAACACCCGTTAGGCACTAGTCGGGCGGCAGCCTAGTGCCTAGCGCCTAGAGCGCCTAAGCGGGGATTAGTCGGCGCCTAGGAAATTCCTCGGTGGACAATTAAATTTAATATTCTTGTATAATTTTGATCTGTCTCTCCCTCTTCCTCCTTTTTGATGTGCTGTTTTATATGATTTTGTGTTTTTAAAATAAATAAGAGGGTCATATGACTAGCATGTGACTTTTAATGAGTTTGGATGGCAAGGATTTGTTTCTTTTTAGACAAAGGGTTGTTATTTTATATGATTTTCAGTGTTTTAAAATAAACAAAAAGGGTGACTAACATGTGACTTTTAATGAGTTTGAATGGCTAGGATTTGTTAGTCTTTTTTAAATGAAGAGCTGAGATTTTAGGGTTCTTAAATGACTACTAAAAATTCTCTTTTTAATACTGTAGCAGGCTAGCAACCATTTCAACCACCAAATTCTCGGCAAAATTTTCAGGCCAAATTCTGATATCATGATCAACAACACAGATTACGTCATTGAACTCAGAATCTCCCAATCTCCGACTTTGTCCATAGCACAGCAGTCAAAATAACACCACAATACACAAAATTGCTAAAATCCAAATAGCCACTGCCACTTCTCTTCTCTCACCACCACCATAAAAGGACTCAGAATCATGTTGTTATCAAAACCCAACCATCAGTTCTCTTAAACAGTAGCCGGAGCCGCTGATACAAGCCACAACAGTTCACATAGCCGTGAAACCCACCGATTTGGGCCAAATTGCAGCGGCGGCCAGCCGCCAAGCGTATATGCGGCAGCTGTCTTTTTGAACACTGATATAAATAACAATTACAATAATACAAATATTGATAATACAAATTAATGTGTTTGTCAAAATGTAAAGCCAACCCCAAGCCAAAACCTATTTTAATTTATTAAATAAATGTTATTCAACTTGATTTTGGGTTGAGTGGGTCAATTCGGGTAGGAGTTTTCTCATACATTTTTATGAGGCGCCCCTAGGTGCACCTACGCGCATTTCAAAGATGCGCGCCTAATGAAGGTCGCTTGGCTTGACCCTTCATGTGACGCAATGGTCTGAGCCTAAGACGCGCTTGACAACTATGAGCTGGATGTGTCAATGGATCAAATTCATAGGCACTGTTTTGGATCAGACCCACTGGCACATGACTAGCAGTCCTCTAGTGCTTAAGAGTAATTTATTTTTCCATTCAACATATTAGAAACACTAGATTCATTACATCCCAAAGATATAATTAATCGAGAGGAGGATTCACCATATCTAGCGTTGGAAACAACATAAATGTCTTAATAGGAATAAGTAAAAACAAATGATATAATTGAAATAAAGACATCTAATCTTCTCTCTTATTAAAGACCAGGAAAATACATACTGCATCAATAGCCCACCTAAAAAGACAGTCTTACTTGTCATTTAGATGAGAAGTGATGATTAACAAATTATGAATGAATACCACTGCACAAAATGCTGATACATTTACATAACCTATGGTGTTTGGACATAACAACAGATTGGACAAGCTAGAACAGGCAAAACATAGCTTAAGTAGTTTCCAAAAATGCATAGACCTAGCCCCGACCCCGAGTCATAATGTCTTCACCAATTCTGATCCCCACAAACTGTAATATATTATTCTAATGGCAAAACACCTCAGTTCACCAAAACTGTAGTAGCTTTCTGTTTTTATTTCATAGAAATAGAAATCGATAGAAACCAACAGCTTTTTCACCAGGACAAAGGAAGGAAAATGATAGGCACCAAAAAGAAATTAAGCAATCAACCTAGATATAAAGGAACCTGAATTTTTTGTTTTCACTTTCTTCTCTGCACTTCTAGTTGCCTCCAGCATAGCACTTAAAACATTGGCAGCTCCATCATCTAGACGTGTTCTCACACAGTCTATGCAAGCCTAGAATGTCATAGAATATTGGTAGATCAATATAATTCCCTATTTTTTTATTCTGGAAATATAATTCTTTTACATAAGAGTTAATAAATTACAATTACAAACAAAAACCAAGAATAAAGAACCTGCCTTATGCCTAAGACGACGAACAAATTCCTCAAAATTGGCACGATAGACAACTGACTGCTCATTTGCAGCTCCAAATTCATCCAGCTCCAAAACATCATGCTTGCGCTAAGGAATACAAAAGTGCAAATTAAAAAGCAGTGTTCTAAAACGCACTAGGCGCTAGTCAGGCAGCGCCCAGCGCCTACGGCGCCTGGCGGGACCTAGGAAATTAATCGGAAATAGAGAATTTTCATAATTAGATTTAAGATTTGGTGTGATTTTGACATAGGGAAATGTTGTTGAGTAATGCGTAAAATTTATAGAGGGTCGATTTGATAAGAAAATAATAAAAAATTGAGAAAATTCGAGTTTTTTGAAATTAGGGTTTATGTTTTAAATTGAGTTTTTTTTTTTTTTTTTTTTTTGAAATTGATGAATTAAATTGTTAATTTTGTAAAATTAGGGTTTATGTATGAACTTTGAAGAATTAAAAAAATTAGGGTTTAGGCATTTAGAAATTTATCTTCTTCCACCTTTTTTGCCTTTGAGAGAGGGAAAAATCAAAATTTTTTTTTGCTTTTATGGTAATGATTTGTGTTGTAAAAGGGGTGTGTGTGTATATATATAATTTAGACTCCCTTTTTCCCTGAGAAACGATGCGTGTTTATTTTTTATTTTTTATTTTCTTATACCCCTCAAAACGACGACGTTTTAAGGAGTTAAAGACAGCCCCAAAACGGTCGTTTTGAGGGGTTAGAAGATTACCAAAAACAAATTGCAGCGCCGCGAAGAGCAACGCTGCAAGGCTACACTACGCTGCCTCAGGCGCGATTAGGCAGCGCCGAATCACCGATCTGGGCTGCGTAGGCTAGTGGCCGCCTAATATGGTTGATTAGACCAAAATCGTGACGGTCACTGGCCGCCTAACCTATATGCGCCGACTAGGCACGCCTAGGTGACACGTTCTTGAACACTGTTAAAACGAGAGTAAAAGTTGCAAGTTTGAAGAACAATATTTCTACAAACCTTCTCTCCAGGAGTCGTAGTATTGGATTTTTTCTCTTGTTCTCCTCCAACATCTGATTCCATATTTATTACAACTGAAAATCTCATTGCTTCCATTGGCAAAGATGCAGCTACAACTTGATGTTCTATAGTTTCTGGTTCTTCCATTTTCTGAGTACATAATGGAAAAATATCGTAACCAACTCAGTTTGTGTATCCACATTCAAAACTGAAATGGTGTATATCCTAATAAGTTACAGCTTGACTCAAAAGCTTAAGCTGATAGATAAAAGCCCAAAAAAGTTTTTAAGCTCTTTAATGAGCCCCATCACATGCAAGACCAAATTAATCAACGGGCTTGTAAAGTGGATTAAGTCACACAAATATTAAAAGACAGAAATAGACTAAAAACAAATAATAAATACAACCATTTAGGGGGATTCAAACACCAAACCGCTTGGTCAAAACTTAGCTTTGATACCATGTTAAGTTACCACTTGACCCAAACCTAACAGTTAAGGGCCTAATAATAGTATTTAAACTGTCTAACAAGTTCAATTATAAAGACACTGATTATTATTGTATCACTCATTCATAAAGAGAACTCTAACCATGCAGTGAACGATATCTCAACATCTATAGGATAATGCACTTTATCTATATGAAATAATCTTTTTTCAAGATAAATGAAATTGGTGGTATCTTACTTTTTATTAATTTGATGATGTACATGGTTTACTAGGAATCCTTGGTAGGTCATGATGCAGCGAATTCCACTGCAAACCCCCTTACAGAATGAAGCCTTTAGTGCCAAAACTAGATGGGAAAGACAATCACATCTTAAAATATGTAAAAGCAATGAAGTATAACTCCAGATAAACTCCCAGCTATCAGTGACAAAATACTGCTATTGCAATTTTCATTAGACTATTAGCTCTGTTGTCACTGCTAAGATAGAAGGAAAAAAAACTTGCACAGGCACACTGACCTCTAATCAGCACATAATGCACAACACGTTCACATAAGTAAATGATTGTTACTCCTGATCCTATGCAGAACAATCATCAGCTTATAAAATTCGACACAAATGTGCAAATACCTTGGCAGACTTAGAACCTCGCTTTCTTGCAGGACCTTCTTCTTCAGATGTTGGCATAAGAAGTGGTTCAGGGGCTGGGCAGCGCTCCACACAGTGAGCAGTCACAAGTTTAAGAAGCGTTTCTCGTACGGAATCCAGAACCACAAGATTGCCTAGAAGAACAAATCAAATAAACTCACTGAAAAAGGAATATTTCACTTCAGAAAATTTAAATCAGCTGAATCAAATTGAGCGCAAAAATTTTACCACCACACTACCATTACCCAAGTGAATTTATCATGAAAGCACCTTGAACTATTAATTTATCATGTTAACTTATCATACTTGCCTTCTTTCTCACTCGATTTGGCTCGATCAAACATTTGTTTCAGCGTAAGCCTACCATGTTCAAGTAACCCTTGGAAGAGTTCTACAGACTGCGGAAAAATTACCCAGAAACGGGAAATCGAATAAATAAAAAAATCAAAAAAAAAAAAAAAAAACACAACACACAATGCCATTAATAAACATCGATAAAATTAAAAAATAAAAAAAAACAACTAACTTGTTGATCAAATTCCTGGGACACAATTGTTAAGAACTTCGAGAACCTCAAGCGATGGAGTATGTTGTCAAACAATACCACGTACTGGGTATTAACTTTTGGAGCATCTCCAAAGGCACCTAAAGAGTGAAACTGTTAGTCTTAACAGTAGCTACATTTCATTATACGCGTCAAAATAAAATAAAACAAAAATTTCACTGTATTCAAATTTTAAATTAGTTTTCCAGATTATATCTGAAATTGTTTTTAAAATGACTTAAACAAAATGCATTTTCTTGAACTGCATCAAGATAGCAAATTAAACATTCAGAAAATTTCAGTGAATTTAAACAACAGTGGAATTCAAATTAAAAAGTTTTGACCTAATATTTTCCAATTTGACGCATCAACGACAATCAACATACATAGCAAATATTTCAAAATGGACCAAATAGAAACCTGGTTGCTCGGTTGCAAAAGCTTGAACGCAATTCTGTTGAATTAAGACGAGCAAAGCGTTCTTGACTTGTTCATCGCTGAGTTCAGTGTATCGCTTTATGTTAGTTCTAGTTAGCGGCCCTTTGCGGAGAAGACATTCGCACACTTTCTGCCACAAAAAAAAAAAAAAAGAGTTTATTTATAAAACGAATCAAAAATATGATTAAAAAAAAATGTGCGTTTTGATTGTGAATAGAAAGGGATGAGATGAGGGAAGTACAGATACGAGATTGCCGAAGTGATTTGTGATGACGTGAGCGGCGTACTTGATGCCGTATTCTGTCAACATCGTCGCCCTCTTTCGTTTTGAGTTGT
This sequence comes from Zanthoxylum bungeanum, assembly GCA_019454045.1. Classification (NCBI taxonomy): domain Eukaryota; kingdom Viridiplantae; phylum Streptophyta; class Magnoliopsida; order Sapindales; family Rutaceae; genus Zanthoxylum; species Zanthoxylum bungeanum. The sequence continues at coordinate 26,523 of SKCR01024586.1, forward strand.
GCGTTTATTCGGCGTGTGTGAGAGAGGAGGCGCGGGAAGAGGAGAGTGGTTTCAAGGGCATGGAGTATTTCTTTTAGCCCTTCGCTTTATTTTCTTCAAAAAACCTTCAATATCCTAAAATCACACACTTTTATGAGGTGGGTAAATTTCGCGTGCCTATTAGATAGAAATTCTAATTCTCGAATCTGTCCCGAAATTTTCAGGACGGAATGTGTACGGATACATATTTCATGACTTATCATATATAAATTGAATATATTCAATCGGGAAATATCGAGTATAAGAATTCCTAGGTCGAGTACGGGAATTCTCGAACCCTATAATATGCTAACATAAAGTTCGTAAAAAGTGATAGTTTAATATAGGTGAGTGGGTACCCATTCAAGAATTGAGTAACACAATACTTATTATTCATTCGTGAATTGGGTATCCATTATGGAATTGAGACCCAATTCCCGAATGGGTTCTTACTTCCCGAGAGGATAATCAACTTCGAGACGGATCGGGAGTCGAGTACCTGTTCGAGAGTTGTTGGTAACAAAATCTTAGAATTCGAATTTCCCAACTCCCGATCGGGAATTCCCGATCTCGAAAATGTCCGTCCGTATACTTTTCCAATGCACAACCGAGCCTATTGATCCAGAATAATGAAAGGGTCAACCAGGTCGATAATAATTTATTATTTTATTATATATTTATAGGTGCTCAGAAATAGCCCCGCCACCATAGACATGTGTCAACATACATAAGAATCTTCCTCAACACGCTTCTTTAGTGGAACTGTTGCAGATAGACAAAGGTCCACTAGGAGGAAGACATCTGTCATTGTTATATTGTACTAATAGATAGGAGGAGTCAATGGGTTACCTCTGACGGAGACAACCCAGCCCTAACTCCAAGAGTGATGCTACTCCGAAGTAACGTTACTCTGAGGTCATGTCATTCCAGAGTAAATAGACGTTCAAGCCGAATCTAGTCTGACCTATGCCAATTCTGGAGACATCTCACTCTGGAACCCATCGGAGTGCATCAGAAGTATTCTGACTTGAACATAAATATCTCGAAATACCTTGGAGTATCGCGAAAAACGTGATGTCATGTATATCTCTATATGGGATTAGTGGATTTTAATAGCAATTCTCATGCATAATAACATTTGTAATTACAACATGATTACATTTAATGCTATATTAGAGCATGTATCATGACAAGTGTACACCATGCATCTACAAAGCAGTCCAGTTATGGACAAGTGTCAGTCAAGAAGGTGACACACCTATATATGTTAGACTCTATATAAGCCAAAGAGCTTGTACATAACGAGGTCGGTTGGAAGAATAAAGAAATCAAGGATACAATTAGAACATAAGCATATAACATTCTACACTTGGATTAGCAATTAAACTGCACACATAAACTGGAAGGGACGATCCTAACAAAAAATACACATTTGTGCATGCCCAGATTTCAAAGAGCTTCCAGAGCAAAGCCTAGGATTCTATTTGACTTCATACATGTCAGACCCAATAAATTGTAGGTATCCAACACTTTTTCTCTATCCCACTTTTACTGCACACATCAAATTGGCGACGTCTGCGGGGAGAACATTGAATTATTCTATTCTTCCCATTAAAAATTACAAAAAATGGATGTATTATTGTTATGCATGGACTTCAAACTATTGAAAATGGATTGAGAGCATGAAATGCTCATAGAACATAAAATGTTCAAATTAAAATGAATTTATGTTATTCTTGTATGGATTACTTACATGTGTTAACCTATTAGGCTATTATGCTCAGTAAGTTCGTGTAATGAAAGGATTATGAGCATGAATAGTCTTAAGCTGAAAAGTATGTGAATTTTAACATCGTCATACAAAGCTCCTAATGTTTGGGTGGATCATATATATATATATATTTGGATGTGAATTGTGTTAGTAGGCGATTACTTACATTTTGTTGCATATGTTGGTTGTTGACCTAGAATTTTAGATAGTTCATAGATCGATGTTATTTATCTTGGAGTAATGCAAAAAATTCTAACTAATTTCCTTGATTTCCCATTGTTCAATGAAGTGACTCATGAACAATTCTATGTTACTCAAAGGTGGTCAAGTGATTTTAGAATGGTAGCCATAACTCCAAGTTTTTATTTAGAGTTTCAAACTCTAATTTTTAGTTAATGTCTAACATGAATATTTTTGACTCAATTACAAACATAATGTGTTTATGCTTCCAAAACATCCATACACAAATTTACTAGCCTAATTTCAACTTCAAGCTATATTATTATGTATCAAATACAAAAACATAGTTTATTAAAGAAGATCAAACTTATCTAGTAAGCTTGAACCAAAGATCTAATATTCTCATCCTTGTTGAAAAATGTAGAGAACTTCCAAAGTTTTTCTAAACACTTCTTTAAGCTAATTTTTCTTATACCTTGCCTTAATGCTTGCTTGCTTAAGAACTTGCTTAAGCACGCCTTTTATAGTGAAACTTATACAATTTTTAATTAATAAAAGTTTTAATCAATAGGTGAGCTTAATCCAATTTATCCAATTATGCATAATTATGTGTGGCAAATCATTTTTTTCTACCACTTTGATTTAATCCAATTAAATCTAGACAAAGCTTAACCTATTGATTAGTTAATTGTCTATCATTTTGATTTAATCCAATTAAATCTAGACAAAGTTTAACCAATTGATTAGCTGATTGTCTACCACTTTGATTTAATCCAATTAAATCAAATCAAATACACATATATTACATATTTTGTAATTATCAAAATATCCTCCATTGGTAGAAATATTTATAAAATTACAACAAAGCCCTTGTGTAATTTTGGATTAATCCAAAATAATCTAATTGAGTCAAAGTAAATAATTAATGTTATCAAATAATACTTAATTATTTTAATTGATAATTATAATAAACATTATCGGCTACCTAAGTGCTCAACGAGTACACTTCATATTGTGGGACTCTCTAAGTCCAGACATATTCGTCATATAAGCCTAACTTATATGTACGCAATTCGGCCACCTCTGAATACAAGTCGAGGTCATCATATATGTTTAACAATCCCTCAATCATAGGCTATCCGGATTGTGCTAAGGAAACATATATTACATCGTCAAGTTTTCGAGAAATAAGAGGAGTGAGTTCAAAGTGGCCTAAGGCCGATGACTTAGTAGGGAACCTAATTCATGTACATGGTTGTATTTCATAGAAATACGAGACTGGCATGTTTGAATTTCATCCCATGCATCGAGAAATCAGAAAATTCTTAATATGTATGATTAGTTTATGTGAAATATGTGTTGCATGCATCTTTATTTCTTATGAATATATGTAAATTGTCATGATATTCATTGTGTCATGCACCAGGGAAGTTATAATCGATTTTGAATATTTGCATGTTTGAAAATTTGCTCGCAAAATCAAGTCGTAAAGAAAAATAAATTTTTCAATATTGCATGAGCACAACACATGTGATTAGTAGCATACTCACCATCACCACAAGACCTTAAAAAACAAACTTCTTGAGAAATTGAAGGTAAAAATGAGAACACTAGAGAAACGGTGATTAAATGGCTAACGAAGGACAAATATCAGAATCATTGGTTGTTCAGACTTTTGATGAAGACTTCGAGATGATAACTACTCTAGAAATACAAGAGACCATAGAGCAGAAGGTGGAAATGGCAATCTTGTCCCTAGAGCAGGCCACCATAGAGAACCAAAAGCTAACTAAGAGGGTCAGGATCTTAGAGGTAAACAACCAGAGTCAGTAGTAGATGCATGCAAGGTTGGAGCTTCAGAAGTTTCAATACAGCAAATGACAGAGCCCTTGTCAATCTCGGCTATTCTGATCGCACCAAATTCTATAATATGGACTTCACTTTAAGATATCGTGAGACAAAAACTCAAGAGTATGCTTGGGACTTCTACCCAAGCATTACTATCCAGAGTATCCTAGGATAGCATAACCGAAGCAGTATGGAGAATCAACACCTCATCATTCACTCAGCAGATTCTATGTGTGGAGAAACACAAGAATGTCTAGATTCCTATATTCCGGATGGTCAAAGGAAATTCAAACCCGGAGTAACATTTGTTCCATTTTAGACATAAGATGAGCTTGGAGACCAGTGATTGTTAGAGTTGGTGCTCGGAGTGCCAATCCGGATCATATTTATGTCTGATGCATGAATACGAGCAATTCCATTTTCCATAATATTACTTATTTAATAGTAGCACCTCTTGTCTTTTATACACATATTCGATCTAATTGCGATTAGATATCTAATTAAGATTAGATTGAAACTAAATCTGGTTTAGTGATAAGTGTATATTAGACAAAGACCCTATGATTTACAATGTAGTGCAGTTACAACGTAGTTTGTAATTGACATTGGGAAGCGCACTATAAGAAGTATATCCTTAAATAAAGTTCCTGGTCAAGATTTACTAACACGGGTCGGTTAGTAAAATCCGCTGAGACCAGTACATGTCGTTTATCGTGACTTGGTCCGATGGTTTATCCTAATGAACCATGAGTCTCGGGAGACTCGTATAGATATGTAGGTGTTTATTTGATAAACACTGAACGACTCACTGAAGATTTCCTAATAGATGGTACACCAACGTCAATAAGAATCTTCTCGAGTTGAGCGTGTTAGTGTCCTAGACATGCCAAGGATCTCTAAGATATGATTTGTGTGTGAATTATCAAGTATAAGTTACGGAAAAACTTACATTGATCGATTTTAGGATTTCAAAAATTCCATGGATGTAGAAGCTCCAAGCCCTCTATTTGAGTTCCAAACTCTTGGGTGAGTTTCCCTATCACCTTTACTTGACTCCTTTAAGTGCTAGCTAGAACAAAATGAAGAAAAATTTGCCCTCCGAGAGTTGCAAAGTTTCGGCCATGAGAGAGATGTGAGGAAGAGAGTGAATAGTCCATTTAAGTTTCCAAAACTTGATTTAAAAAAAATTGTGTAATGTGTAATTAAAGTCCAACAATTAAAGTTACCAACCACTTCCATCACAAATAGTGACATGTGATGTAACTGCTGTGGGTCCCACCCAAATTTGAATTTGTTGTGATATTTTTATATCGTACCGCAAATGTACGGTGTCAAGTTTTAGTATAAATGAGTTAAGAGTGTCGAACCCACAGGGATTGCGTTAACTCGCATTAAGTACTACAATTGATAATCCTAACTTTATTTAGAAAACAAATAATAAAGATTTATAATAGATAAATATAAAAACAATAAAATAGGAGGAACTAATAAGATAGAGATTCTGGATCCTGATTTCACCTAGCTGTCGCCTATGTATTTGTCATGCCAATTAATCCTTTGTTCAGTTATATTATTTATAAGTCAAGACTCCAAAAATACCCACTCTCTCTCTCGAGTGTCGAGTGAAAATATCATTAACTATAGACTTCGATATCTCTATAAAAAACCAATAGTTAACAACTCATTACGATTAGTGATTCTATATTAACGACTTAAAAGGACTACAGATTCTCTCGAACTCTATAAAATCCTAGGTTATATTCTCTAGATCTATTCAAAATCCCCTCTCTCGAGTGATAGATTCTAAACATTCATCATCATATATTGTGGCCAACAATCAAGAAGCATTAAACTCAAAAGAATATAAATAAATCAATAAAACTTCATAACAAAATTGACAAACACAATACAAGGTTCAAGCATTAGTTACATCATTCTCCAGAATTAAGGAGTTAGTTCATGACAATAAAATAAAACAATGAATAATAAGTCATGAATCTAATGGAAATCATTAGAGTTCTAAGAACGAAATAAGAAGATAAAACCCGAATTGAATATCTTCCTCCTCGGACGTCACTGCCTTAATCTCTTCTTGTTGCTCTTCAATCCTCTCCTTGGATCTCTAAAAATATTTGTTTATGTGTTTTGTGCAGTGTATTAGCCTCCCCTTTAATTCTGGACGAACTGTTATATTTATAGTGGAGTCTGGGAGTCATTGGGTATCATTAGGGATATTGGAAACCCTAAAATCACTTTCCTGGAGCGCGTAGGTATCGCAGCGCTACAGCTCCTTAAGTGGGCGCCATGGCGCTGAATCCTCGGGAAAATGTATTGGACTCTGCTAACTTGTGGGCGCCATGGCGCCTTTACATTTAATTCAACTAGTGCCAAGGCGCCATTGTCCTTTGATGTTGAGGCGCCAAGGCGCCCTTAATAATAATCATGATGGCGCATTTGCTGATAATGGGTGCCATGGCGCCTATTCCTTTGGAATTTGTATGGGGTTTGTGGTGCCATGGCGCCTAAGCTCCTGTACTCGTCATGTGTTCCCTAAACTTCCCAAAACACTTGTAAATATTCCAAGATCCATGTATTAATGCTCCTACAAATTAAAACAGAAAATAAACTATAAATGATATTCAAATATCTCGAAATATAACAAAACAGTAAGCTAAAAATGCCGTAATAAGTGGGTTTAAACCATACTTATCAGAATTCCAAATTCAAGTTGGCTTTACTCAACACACTTTGGGCCCGGTTCGTTTAATCCGACTAAACGAATTTTCCGTCACTTAATAATTAAATCTAATTAATTAAATAATAATGCCTCGCAAAATTATTACGAAAGTCGCTTACGAATTAATTCCAAATTAATTCGTTCGCTTGAATTAAAATCCAATTTTAATTCCGTATTGAAATCCAATTTCAATTAATATATCCAATATATTATTTTAGCCCAATTAAATAAATTAAATAGTAAAATCTAATTTAACTATTAAATTTACTTTGCCGATTAATTCCAAATTAATCGCGTTCTCTCTTCTATGCGAATTTAATCCCAGGTAAATTCTTGCCGCAATTAATCCCAGATTAATTTTTGGCGCAATTAATCCCATATTAATTTTCTCTCTCATAATTAATCTCATATTAATTCTATTTGAGTCAAATATCATCGGTAAATCTTTGGGAAGCGACCCAAGAGATCTCTAGATATGTTGGCAGTAAATACGATTGTCGGACTATCCGACACGTGCTTACCCTGTACCACGTTCTCACCGATTTACAAGACATGATTGGCTTCTAGCAAAGCACCGTGCCTACCCAATTCTCCAGAAATATTCAACAAAGAATATATAATATGTATCAGGCATAATATACAATGTATTGCGTAATACGATCCAGTATCTGATGTCACATGCTAGGCCTGAGGTTGGAATTGTGTGTGTCCCGTACGAAGCATATATCAGATCACTAGGAACTAGTCTCTGTAATCGGATAATCATGACTTAGTCATACTATCCCGATAGCTGCAGTATTTAAGAGTACTAGTTCTATATCCATGCGTGATCATCGTCTCCATATGACTGAAGTAATACTTCCATCTTGACATCACACCCAATACACTACGATTCTCACTATATCCAGAAGAGGCGTACACAGAACCTGTTAAAGCTCCGGAAGATCAAAACCAAAGTATACTGATTGTCGCAAGTATTAGCGATGCAAGTCTCAGGTTAAAACCACATACACCTACCCTGATTCGAATTCCCATAGACACATAGTCATACTACCAATGGGATTCTGAGGGGTCTATCCAAAGCGAAGCTGTTCCCGGTCTAACGGCTAACAGAACCTCCTATCACACTTGCATAAGTATCCAATACTTAAATATATGAGAACTATGTCGTTAAGCTTCCATAACGCGCACAAATGTAATACTAGTCTATTATGCATTATCGATGTACAGTCTCGATAATACTATGACTAGAGATATTTAATGATTAAACCTTCATGGATTAATATTTTCTCATATCTTATTAATCCGATACTAATCATATGTACTTTTATCATTTATATATCCAAGTAATCCAATTACAAAATGATAAAAGAGCAATTTTCTTGTCACATAGTTAATTTGTACAAAAACGCCATGTCTTTTACAAATAGTAATGCTATGGGTCATAATTATCCAACAATCTCCCACTTGCCCTATAGCCAATCACTCAAGTGTCCAACACCTGAACTATGTACATGTCGCTCAAACTTTTGCTGAAATATAGCTTTCATCCGCGGATCTGCAAGGTTATCATCTGAAACGATCTTTTCGATCTTCACATAGCCACGATGTGTGATCTCACGAATCAGATGAAACCATCGAAGTACATACTTGGATCAT
>SKCR01024587.1:0-34520 GCA_019454045.1 Zanthoxylum bungeanum
AGCGCATTCGCATTTCGAATTCGAGCGCGGCACGCAAGTCACATCAAGCGTCAAATTGTTAGTCGCATCAATTGTCAAATCAATTGTCACTTTGAGTGATGTGACTTGACAACATGTCACTTTATTAAAGTGATGTGATGTGACTTAAAGTAAAAGTTGAAAATGATGAAAGCTTTTTTGCTTTTTTGACTTTTGTATTTGGTAAATGAAAAGGCTTTTATATTTGATTTTATTTTGGAAATAAAATATAAATATAAGTAAAACAATTTGCCTTCTCTCTAATATACACATACAGTACACGTTTTTTGCTTGGAGCCAAAAACGTAACTCTTCCTCTCCCTCTCTTTTCTCTTCTCTCTTCACGGCATGGTGCCGATTTCTTCTCAATTTTTCTGGTTAGACCGATTTTGAGAAGCAAATGAAGAAGGATGGTGCTAGCACACACACATGGGTTATACTTATGGTGATAGGGAAACGAATTTGTGAGCATGGAAAAGTGAAGCTTGGAGCTTCAATGGTGACATCCATGGCCGATTATTGGAGCCTCAAAACAGCCCCCAACGAATAGCTCACTGCACTTGGAGCCAAAACCGAGCATGATGAAGCAACAAAAAAACGCATCTTGTTCTTCCTAGCATCAAACCCATCAATGTGAGTATGTATTCCGCCTTACTCCTTTGTGTATTCAATTCGTTTTATGCATGTTTGTGATCCTTGGGACTTGATTGAATTCCAACATAAAGGACAATAAAAGTAAGTGCTCTCCACTAACCTTCTTGTATACACAAGGGTCATCTGCGTTTTGCACGAAATCATATCTTTTATGATCTCATCAAAACACTGATTCCATGACCGTGATGCTTGCTTCAATCCATAAATGGATCGATTTAACTTACAAACCTTGTTTGCAAGTCTAGGTACGATAAAACCGTCAGGCTGTTGATAAACATCCTCCAAAAGGTTTCCATTAAGGAAAGCGGGGTTTTAACGTCCATCTGCCATATCTCGTAATCGAAATATGCAGCTATTGCAAGCATTATCCGAATGGATTTAATCATGGCAACGGGTGAGAAGGTTTCGTCATAATCAATACCATATTGTTGACGATACCCCTTCGCTACAAGCCTAGCTTTGTACGTTTGTACGTTGCCATCCATGTCGGTCTTCTTCTTGAAGATCCATCTGCATCCAATAGGCTTTACGCCTTCTGGTGCATCAACCAGTGTCCAAACTTGGTTGGCGTACATGGAATCCATCTCGGACTTCATGGCTTCTTGCCATAAAGCGGAATCGATATTTTGTATCGCTTCCTCATACGTAGCCGGCTCATTATCCTCAATAAGATTAATATCTACATGAGGTGAGATCAGGAACCCATACCTCTCAGGTACTGTTCTGACTCTCTCCGACCTACGCGGTCCTTGTGTATGTGAAGTTTGTGGTACAGACTCATCCCGGACGGTCTGTTCTTGTTCCGTCGTTGATTCATTGCCAGGAACAGTATCACTACGATCTTCATCGAGTTCTACTTTCCTCCCACTTACCACTGCATTTATAAAATCCTTCTCAAGGAAAAATGCTTGTAGAGCAACAAATACTTTGTTCTCTTGTGGGTGATAGAAGTAATATCCTTTGGTTTCCCTAGGATATCCTACGAAAAGGCATTTATCAGATTTGGGTTCAAGTTTGGTACCTTCCAAACGTTTAACATATGCCCAGCATCCCCAAATCTTCAGGAAAAAGAGAAACCTGGTTTCCTTCCTGTCCATATCTCATATGGAGTCTGTTCAACAGACTTCGACGGTACCTTATTCAAAATAAGTATAGCACTGTTTAATGCGTATCCCCAGAAGGATATTGGTAGCTCAGTGCGACTCATCATTGACCTTACCATGTCCAACAAGGTGCGGTTTCTCGTTCGGACACACCGTTTAATTGCGGCGGTGTTCCAGGAGGAGTCCACTGTGAAAGAATACCATATTCTTTCAAGTAATCTTGAAACTCATAACTTAAGTATTCGCCACCACGGTCTGACCGTAATGTCTTAATACTCTTCCCTGTTTGTTTCTCCACTTCGTCGTGTCGAAACTCTTTGAATTTCTCAAAAGTTTCCGACTTGTGTCTCATAAGATACACATAACCGTAACGAGATGCATCATCTGTGAAGGTTACGAAGTAGTGAAATCCACCTCTAGCCTGGCTAGACATGGGCCCGCATACGTCAGTATGAACGAGAGCCAACAGTTCTGTGGCACGTTCACCTTTACCGCTAAAAGGTGATTTAGGCATTTTGCCTAAAAGACAAGATTCGCAGACGTCATATGAATTGGGATCAAATTCGTCCAAGTACCCACTCTTCGAAAGTGTGGATATGCGAGTCTTGTTGATGTGTCCTAGACGAAAATGCCACATATAAGCTTCATCTTTTAGATTACTCCTTTTGAGCCTTTTGTTTGTCATTTTAGGAGATTCATTTATATTCAAAATATAAAGACCGTTATTTGCAACAGCTGTGCAAATTTCTGCATCATTTTTATATAAATAACACCAGTGTTTCTAAATACAAAAGTGTAACCCTGCTGGGTTAACAAGGATACAGATATAATATTCCTAGTTAAACTAGGTACAAAATAACAGTTCAAAAGTTTAAGTACATGCCCTGAGGGCAGTTCTAAAACAAAAGTCCCTACGGCCAAAACAGCAACTGGTGTTCCGTTTCCGACCCGTAGATCCATCTCCCCCGATGCCAGCACCCTGCTATCCTGCAGATCCTGCACATCAGTACAAATATGAGCACCACAACCAGAATCAAAAATCCAATTTTTAAAACTAGAAGTATTCATATTTATCTCAATAACAAACATACCAGAGGCGATAGCCTTGCCAGCCTTGATATCCTCCATCTGCCCTTTGCCCATTCGGCAGTCACGTTTCCAGTGACCCCTCTTGCCGCAGTTGAGGCAGATGTCGCGAGATTTGTCCTTTGGCTTCCTAGAAGCCACTGTCAACTTGCCCTTGCCCTTGTTCTTGAACTTCTTCTTCCTCGCACCTCCAATTGCCTTGGGCCCAGCCCTTGGCGCATGAGAGGTCGATGCATAATGCGCCTCGCGCTTGCTCCCCTTTAGGAGTTCCTTTTCGGACTCCTTCAGCATGGACAACAACTCTCCAAGAGTGTCGTCAGTGTCCATCAACTTATAGTTGATGATGATTTGTTTCCAAGTATCGGGTAGCGATTGTAATAGCATATCAATCGTCAACTCTGCCTCCAAGATAATGCCCATCTTGGCTAACTCATCTATGTCAGCGATCATTTGAGTCCCGTGGGCCTCAACTGATGCGCCGTCTGTCATCCGGGAGCGGAAGAGTTTCCTTACTAGCTCGTACCTCTCCATCCGCTTGTTGGTGCGGTGGAGATCACGCAATCTTGCCATCATGTTATAGGGATCCAAGTCCCTGTTCTGGCGTCTGAAATGCTGGGTCATTGCAGCTAGCATAACTGACTGAGCTTGGTCACAATCGTCACTATGAGTCTTCCATAACTCTAGCTCCAGTGGCTCAGTGGTTTAGGCGGGAGAGGTCTCTGAATAGTATACAGCACCCTCTCAGCCCCAAGCACTATCTTGAGGTTCATTTCCCAATCGGCAAAGTTTGTCCCTTTGAAGACATTATCGCCCATGATTATGTCGCGGACATTACCCTTGCCAGTCATCTTGACAACTATAGTCCAACTATAAAGTCAACGATGTTATGGGTACAGTCAAACTGTTACAAGCAAAATAACAATATATTAGTCCAACTAATTATTAAAATATTGACGAAATAATTTTGAAAGACGCGTAAGGCTAAGTATCTGAACGAAATTGCAAATTCAATAATAGCCTCCCATTATTTTCTTCAAGTCTCTAACCCTCTCGTGGAGAACTCGGGAAATCACATTTCCTAGTGGGCTAGGATCCCGTTAAATAACACACAACCTTGACTTTGGCCAATAAAAGTTGTATGCTATTTAACTTAGGTAGATCTCTATGATCAATTGGATCTCATCCAATTCCTAGATCCGGTTAGGTGGACATCCAAGTCCGAAACATATGTATAATGTCAATGTATCCATTACATTTTCCTAACCCTATCCTCCGAATCATCTAGGCCTTGGCTTTGGCCAAAAACAAACCTAATGATTCCAGTTAAGCGGGACCCATTGACGAGGAAAGTTTCGTAATCAATGTCATTGGACAAAAAGTGATCTTGACTTTGGCCAATAAAAATCACGATTTGGACAAGACACCGATATGCAACAAAACTCTCATGATTCAAGTACATCCTTGATTGACAAAGGTCTTGACTTTGGCCAAACAAACCAATGCCAACTTCGGATCTTGAACAAGAATCATTCAATGGAAGGATAATCGCTTAATATTGTTTGAGGGATTTTTCGCATAATTGGCAACCAATTAATTTATCTTTGTTAGGTCTCATCATCATACACCCTTAAGCATGCTTCTAAAACATCATAAAGCGCGTAAAGTAAAGTAATAGCGATATACGGATGGATATGAACAACAACTTGTTCCTAGAACAAATCACTCCATTTCCTCTCCCGCTAGCATTATTCTATTCTACCCAATTACATAATACAATAAGAGAAACCTCATTTACATTGAGGGGAATTAGGTGAGAAGAGAATACAAAGAGACAATAAGAGAAAGGCTGGACACGCAGGTCCAATTTATAAATTCTAAATTTACAATAATTTCTAAAATTACCCTTCCCTTCTAATATCCATCCGATATACACTATTCATACATCACATCCACATTCATTCATTCAAGGCATGTTATACAACCAATCAAATCCAATTAATTAGTCTTTAATTAGGTGACAATACAATGTTCAAACAATTGTTTGCATTTGCGCGAGTCCAACTCAATTTGAGAATAAATACTTATAGTATGAATTCACGAATTATATCGAACTACTCGTTAAATCCATTTAAGTCGTATTCAATACTAATCCTATTATTTAATTCTAAATTAAATATTTACACTTTTATTGTGCTTTTATAACTTAGATTCCAAATCTTAATACAATCGGGTCTCAAAGCCCAACTAACATCTAATGTCCGTTTAATTAAAGTCCGATGGGCTTTCAATTGATTTCTTTAGGCTTGGGTTTTGGTCAATGTATGGGTCAAACCCAATTACCAAGCCCAATAAGGAATCACCCTCATATGCCATAAAATCAATATCAAGCCCATAAGGCCCAATTAAACATAAAAGCCCATTTATTACATTTGGGCTTAAATGGTGTGATTTAGGCCCATTTTGGATCCAATCCAAATGGTCCAAATCTACTTGGCCCAACCAAGCCCATTATGTCCAAATATAATAGTTTTAGGCCCAATTCAAAATTAAGCCCAACTAACAAATTTTAAAATTCCAAATTTTATAACTTAATTAATTAAAGTGTATTATCATGATTAATCCTTTAAATCAATATTCCCAAAATATCAAATAATCCATTAATCATATTTTTATCTTAAATATATGTCCAACATTATTTAATCAAAAAATCAAGTCCCTAATCCTCCATCAAGCATTCGGCCAAGGTGATTAAAATGGTTCCGATTTCGTTTTCAATCCAATCGAGTTACAAATCATCATACCATATTATTTCAAGTCATCTAATGTCTTAAAATTAAAAAATCATCTAGTCCATATGCTTGCATGTATTCGGCCAAGCCTCATTTGGGTTGGAAAAAATTAATCCAATTTATTTTCCATGAAATTGATGATGTATAATCTAAATAACATACATCTAAGCATATTTAATCAAGCAAACTCATCAAATCATGCTTCATACAATTTTCCCAAATAACATCCTAATATATTTGCATGCTCTTTAAGCTCAATGATACCATTGTTGGAAATAATAACAAGCCCCAAGATCAACAAGAACAAGCAAAATATATAAATACATGAATGAATTAATTGAAGTATGGCGGAATCATACTCACAATACTTGAAGATGGATGCTAAGATGATGCGAAATTCCTCCCTTGTGCAGTGAAGCTCTCGGCCAAGAAGAAAAGAGGGACTCCAAGTCGAGTTTGATCCTTCCAAGCTCAAGGATTAGTTTCCCATATCACCTATGTATGATCCCTTGAAGGTGCTAGCCTTTGTTGTGATTTTGAATGCACAACTTCTTCAAATCTTGCCACAAAATTGAAGAAATGGAGAGCCCAAAACTGCATGTAGTTTCGGCAATGTGAGAGAGAGGAGAGTTCAATGATTTTTGTTACAAAAAATCAATTTATATTTATGCCATAATATTTATTAAATTAATAATAAACTTATGACACAAATCATGCAATGGCTTAGAGTGTCAAACACTCAAACCCATGCAAAACCATTGAGTGTATTGTACACTATCACCATGCAATGTATTAACAATTAAATAATGCATAAAATGACATGTGTCATGTGGGCCCCACACGTTTCCAAATGAAAGTGGGCCCACGTGCACTCACGCGTTCGGGTTCGATATTTCCGAAATACCGAACTTACGTCGCGACGTTAATTAAATCGAATTTAAATAAATAATTGCGCCTAGCGAAATTATTATTTACGTCGCTAACGAATTAATTCTAAATTAACTCGTTTGCCCGAATTAAAATCTAATTTTAATTTCGCGTCGAAATCGAATTTCGATTATTATATCGAATATAATAATTTTACGATTAATTCCAAATTGATCGTTCCTTCTCTTTGTATAGTACTTTATCCAAGATAAAGTCTCTCCGTAATTAATCCAAGATTAATCGAGTTTGAATCATACGTCATTGGTGAATCTTCGGGAAGCGACCCAAGAGATCTCCGGATATGTTGGCAGTAAATACGGTCGTCGGATAATCCGAACACGTACGTACCTCGTACTACGTTTTTACCGATTCACAAGACAAGGTTGGCTTCTAGCAAAGCGCCATGCCTACCCAATTCTCCAGAAATATTCTTATAGGAATATAAGATCTATATCAAGCGTAGTATACCGTAGTATTGCGTACATCGATCCAGTATCGGACGATCACATGTTAGGCCTGGGGCTGGAAATGTGTCTGCCCCGTACGAAACATATATCGGACATCAAGCAACTAGTCTCTTTAAATCGGACAATCCTGACCTGGTCATATTGTCCCGACGGTTGCAACCTTTTATAGAGTACTAGTTCTGTGTCCTGCGTGATCATCACCTCCATATGTCTGAAGTGATACTCCATCTCGACATCACATCCAGTACACTACGATTCTCGATAAACCCAGAAGAGGTGTACACAGAACCGGTTAAGGTCCCCAACCACCAAAACCAAAGTTTACCGATTGTCGCAAGTACTAGCGATGTAAGTCTCAGGTTAAGACCATATACACCTACCCTGATGCGGCCTCCCATAGACACGCAGACATACTACCAATGGGATTCCGCGGGGTCTATCCAGAGCGAAGCTGTTTTCCGTACCATCGGTAAAACACAACCTCCTATCGCACTTGCATAAGTATCCAATACTTAAATATATGAGAACTATGCCATTGTGCCCTCACAACGTGCACAAGCGCAATACTAGTCTATTCCGCATTATCGATGTCCGATCTCGATAATACTCCGACTATAGGATATTTAATGATTAAACCTTTATGGATTGATACTGTCTCATATCATCTCAATCCGGTATTAATCATATGGACTTTCGCCATTTATATATCAAAGTAAATAATATTACAAAACGGCAAAAGGCAATTTCATTATCACATAGTTAATTTTGTACAATAATACAATATCATTTACAAACAGTGACGCTATGGGACATAATGTCTAACACGTTGGCTTAGGTCTTCCGCCAATTCTCTTGGTGACTCCTCAGTCTTCTCTTCCTCAAGTGAAGTACTGTTTCAATCTATCTACGTTGATCGGCTCGTGAACTCATTCCCTCCTACATCTGACAGTCTCACTACCCCGTTTCCCAATTTCTGAATGGCTATCCTGTCTTTGCTTGCTTCTACCGAGGATTCCCCGTGTTTCTAAACATCACCGAGTATCATAGTACCAGAGTTGAATGATTTTATCAAATATACTCATGTTGCAGGTTGAAAGGAAGAGACTTAGGCAAGTAAGTGAAATGAGCGTCTTTATTATCATTAAGAAAAGGTTCGAACAAATAGACAAAATCAATGTCTTTATTAAAAATGCAGGATCAAATAAACTAGGAGGAACAACTTCAACATTCGCAGTACTGCCTTCTTCCTCGGCCTACGGTTCTTCACCGTTGTCATCCCTTATCCCCATGTAAGAAGCTTGGTGGTTGAGGGTTTGGAGGACAAAAGTTTTGGGCAAGCCGAAGTTGATCATGTAGGTGGGTGGTGGAACAGAGTGGTAGTTGGGTAGGGGTTAGGTATGTATTGGGCTGTTCTTTTTCTGGGTCGGGTATTTTGTGGTTATCAATGAGGTCTTGATTTCATGCCTAAGGCGGGGGCAGTTGTCAGTTTCGTGACCCTTTTGTTGATGGAAGTAACAATATAAGTTCAAGTCAATGTAGTGTGGCACGGGGTTTGGAAGTGGTTTAGGTTCTAAGGGTTTCAGGAGTCCTTGCATCTTCAACTTTTCAAACACCTTCGATAGAGGATTACCAAGGTTGGAGAATCGCCTATTTCTGATGGGAGTAACCTCGGCAGTAGCGGGCTTGGTCTCAGAATGCCCCCCAAAAGTCCTTATATTCTGGCCATAGAACTTTATGTTCTCAATATCCATAACAGTCTTCCTCAACTGTCAAAAATCAGCAATCATCGAAGTCATCCTCCTCAGCTTACCATAAATAGAGGGCTTGGTGCCCTTGATGATCATTTTGATATAGTCCTTCTCCGAGGGCCGAGTCTGCATTTTCAAAAGTTGGCTTCTCCAGCGATCCACATAATCTTTGAAACTTTCCTCCGGTTTCTGCTTGGTATTCTCCAAGTCACGAAGCGACAAGTCGATCTCCAAGTCTGTGACATACTGTTTCAGAAAGACTTCTACCAGTTCCCTCCAATCTTCCTTAACCTTTCTTTTAAGGCTATGGTACCACACTATGGGTGCCCCCTCAAGCGACATCCCAAACATCTTCTGAACTTGGCGCTGCGACAGGCCCACTGAACTCATCACAGAAAAATATTGTCGTAGATGGACCCTCGGATCCTCGTTCCCACTGAATTTAGCTATGTCCGACATTTTAAACTGAGCCGGCAGCTGCTCCTCAAAAGTCATTGTCTCATAGTCCAGTAAATCCTCATGCTTACCCTTTAGCTTACGGGTAACTGACTCCACCTGATCTCGGAGATTCTGTAATTTAGCATGTGATCTGGCTATTCATCCCGCGGCCTACTCAGCCATATCATCATCAAATACATGGATATCATCATTCAATCTGTTCGGAGGCTCTTCACGCCTCTCATTCTCAGAACCTCCCGCAGCGCGGGGTGCAGCCCTATTAGTCATGGCA
This sequence comes from Zanthoxylum bungeanum, assembly GCA_019454045.1. Taxonomy (NCBI): domain Eukaryota; kingdom Viridiplantae; phylum Streptophyta; class Magnoliopsida; order Sapindales; family Rutaceae; genus Zanthoxylum; species Zanthoxylum bungeanum. The sequence continues at coordinate 9,523 of SKCR01024587.1, forward strand.
GCGGTCAAAGCTTGCAGTTTCTCGATAACCTTAGTGAGATTAGCTTCCAATTGATCCATACGAGATACCTCATTCTCTGATTCGCTCATATTCGCTATCGCCCTCTTGGTGAGTCTTCTTTTTCCTTAACCCAACGGGAATCTATTATGGCTTTTTGAACACAATGGGTTAGCATGATGCGTGTATGCATGAGGTGCATGAGATGCGTGCGATGTATATAAGTTGGCCTTTTGTCATTTTAAAGTATTCAATCACATTATCGCGAGGTGCAAACTTGTCCCAGTTGAAAAGGCCTAACATGTTTACACTTTTGCGATAACATGGCTAAATAACTTCAAATGATAAGGGGCCCAATCACATGATGGCCCATCAGCATTTTAGAAACTTTTGGCCCAATTGTCATAGGATACGAACTCGTCCCAATTTAAATGGCCCAACAAGTTTGCATTTCTGACAAGGAGTCCAACTGAATCCAAATGATGATGATCCCTAAATACAAGCATAAAGAGATAATTCGAGCATAAAACAATAATTTCTACAGAGCGGCCCATCGACATTTCAGAAGCTTTTGGCCCAATTGTCATAGGATATGAACTCGTCCCAGTTTAAATGGCCCAACAAGTTCGCATTTCTGACAAGAATTCCAACTGCATCCAAATGATGATGGTCCATAAATACAAGCATAAAAAGGTAATTCAAGCATAAAGCAATAATTTCTACAGAGCGGCCCATTGATATTTCAGAAGCTTTTGGCCCAATTGTCATAGGATACGAACTCATCCCAGTTTAAATGGCCAACAAGTTCGCATTTCTGACAAGAAGTCCAACTGCATCCAAATGAGGATGGTCCACAAGCATAAGGAAATAGTTGCCATAGGTCATACAACTCCGGTCTATGTGTGGGTTTGTGAGAGTGTAGACAAAGACTCTCGCTGGCGAAGGATTGCCCACAACTAGGTCTCCCCACTCAAGGGTTCGAGCGACCAAGTGAGCGCACCTTTTTTATACCTTACGGTACGTGCCAACGAGTTATGGTGCACGACTAACTGTTAAATGGATTTCCTATTGAAGATTCCCCTGAGGGAGGGTGGAGCGAACTCTCTTAAATACCTAAGCCTCTTAGGCTCTTATCGCATTGGTGAGAGGAATAACCAATAAGTCCTCCAAATTAGTCCATCTCGGCAAGCTATGAGTAATGATTATCTAGGTGCCTTCACAGCTTTTCCTTATAGAAAGGTAGTGAATGAAGGAAGACATCGAACCATCACCTAGCCTTAACAATGCCTTTGATTAAACCCCTTCAACCCACTGTATAAATACGGTTAATTAAAGCACAAATCCAAACATTACAAGACATTATTTCGAGGCCGATTCTCTATCCCCAGTGGAGTAGGCCAGACTGTAGGACACAGAAATCGGCGACGGTGTTATAGGCTCGTGGCCTAGTTGGGAGTACGGAATAGCCTGCGGGGGAACGAAACCAGAGAAATAACATGGAGTCGCCACCTAGTGTGAACCGGGAAAATGATTTAAGGCCCCACTTACCCCTCGTAAGGGAAGACCTCAAACTGTTGGATTCGGAATGGTCCCTTACTTATGCCACTTGTAATGAAATGATTTATGCAATAACTTAACCGAATCTACGCAACATATATATCCAAGAATAACCTAGATCTAGTTCGCATTCATGAAAGTAAATCCTACGTCTAAGTTTGCATGCTTTGAAAGTAAGTTATCATAACGGCAACATACGATATCACACAATGTGCATGTTGAATTATCAAATATTAAGAATAATAACATCCTAAACATAAACGTAAATTAAATTCCTATTGCGAAAGAAAATAACTATAATCATGCATAAAGATAATAACATACTAGACTAAATCATGCTTAAAAATAAATAACCTACTACTAAATCTAATCATGCTCGAACACAAGGTTGGATGAGACGAAATATGTGTATCTCTCAAGTGGTACGTGGAGTTATATCCCGAGTGCAGACCGCATACCGTCCATTCAGATTCGGCTACGGATTTACGTTTGGGTTTCCATCCGATATACCGCAAGAGAGAACAAATATTTCGTTCAACCGGAAATCACATCATGCACCAATCCACATACTCATGCGAAATAAAGTAATAAAATAAATAAAAAATAAAGGATAATAAATAAAAGGGGTGCCCTCAGGTCTAACCTCTTAAGTCGTCTCTCGGAAGCGCGTTACACGACCGTCGGAAGGGTTGATGCTCCGCAACTCCTCTGGTTCACTGGTTTAACATTTTCCTTCGCTGTTCCGCTGTTTGGGCTGCTATTTTTACTCCGTTTTATGGTGTTTATGGTCACGGTTTAGGCTTACTATTTTGCGGTAATGCGGGACTATTTTGGGCGTGATTCAGAGGCTGTTTCAGGGGTATTTTCGGTGGTTACAAGGGCTGTCTCAGGGGCTGTTTCAGGGGTATTTTCGGTGGTTACAGGGGCTATCTTAGGGGCTATTTTAGGGGATGTTTTGTTTGTTGTTCATGTTAATTTGGTGAGGGTAGGGGCTTTTTGGTGGCTTCACATGGCAGCTCGGTGAGTGTGTGATGTGTGGCTGTGGTTTGTGGGCTACGTGGTGAAGGGTACTGCTCACGTTGATTTATTATTGGGTGCGTGAGGGCTTTTGGTCGTTAAGGGGGTAAGGCAGTGTGGCGGTGCTGTGAGGGCTACTTACGTGTGAGAGTTATTGGGTGCAGATCAAGAGAGGATGAGTGGCATGTGTGAAGGGCTGTGAGAGAGGTTTATTTGTTATGTGTGTGGCTTCAGCGAGGGACCTTTATGTTTGTTATTTGGTTTGTGCGTGGGCATGAAGTGGCGTGAGTGTGTTATAGTGCGTGAGTGGGCAATGGCTGTTGAAGGGTGTGGGGCTGCAGGGTGGACGTGGTGTAGGAATTGCATTTTCGCATGTGAAACCCGATGATGAGTCTCAGTTGGAGGCACTACCTTTTTAGCTGAGGATATTGCGGGAAACGGAGGTCAGAAGGGGAAATTCAGAATAAGTACGTCATCAAGTTCATTTCACAAGTTCACTGCCTTCGTTAGTGCTGCGTTCATTACTTCGTTCGAACGTCAGGCAGATTGCAGATGTTCGTGTAGCGTTCGAATGGGCGTTCGAACGGAGACGGTATTTCTGGTTTTTCTGCTAGCCTCGCACCCCAGCCCAATTAGCCCCCAAAGCCAATAAAACACATCCCAATTAATAAAACACATTTAAAACACATAGGAAATTAAATTAAATATTAAATAAAATAATTAAACCATTTACCAATTAAAAAACATAAAATATAATCATACCTAATAAAGATAAATCAAATATATTATATACCAAACTTAACAAATATCATGCCTAATTAAAATCAATCATAACAAATTAAATATTTTGCATTCCTAATATAGCCAAGATTTGTCCCCCCTCAATCTAATCATTTCCTTGTTGAATACCAAATCAAATCCTCTTTTAATGCCAAAATCCCTTCCTTGTGAGACAAGGTAAAGCCCTAGCCTTTCTCTATATAAACCACACCTCTCCAAGGCATTCACCTCTCTGGATGGACGCCCATCACAAGAAAAAAGAAGCAAAGAATTTCCAACCCCCATCTCCAAGCTCTCCATTCACGCATATCACACAAAAAATATAACAAATTTATCTTCATCTCCTTCTCTCACATCACCGAAAAATACACCAATACATCAGCCCTTCGCACGTCAAAAACACAGCCCCATAAGCCTTCCTATATCACCGAAACAACCCACAAAAATCCTCAAAACAGTAACATAAAAATTGCACTTAATATCCCTAAAATAATCACACAAGACTACACTAAAAACCCACAAAAAACTTGGAACAGTCCGTGGAAACGTCAAAACAGGTGACCTGAACAGTGAGCAGCAAAACAGAGGCGTAACAGTAGCAGAACGGAGTTCGAACAGCAAGCAAAACAGCAAAACAGTGAGCTAGGACGCTAAACCAGTGAACCGGAGAAGTTGAGGAGCTGTACCCTTTCCGACGTCCGTGAAACGCAGCCTGAAAGTTGGCAAAAAGGTTAGACCTGAGGGTATTTTTCACACTCGTTTTTTTGTTTTTTATTTGTATTATTTATTGAGTATTGCTTGCATGATTGTCATGTTGAAATTCATGTTGTGGCCCTTGAGTAGATAAATATGCATGAATTATGAGATGTTGTATGTTGTGGCTGTGGAATAAAATGAGAGATGTGTCAACTCTCGCGGTATATCGGATGGAAACCAGGACATAAATTTCATAGCCGATTCCAATGGACGGTAGTATGATCTGTACTCGGGATACAACTCCACGTACCGCTTGAGTAAACGACACCCTCTTTTGTTTTGTGTTGCTTTGGTTTATTTATTTTCGTCACTTGAATTCTGCATGTTGCTTATTTATGTATGATTCAATCGAGCGCATGGGCTTAGTAAGTGGAATGAAAGATCCCCATGGGGAGGGGTTAAAGCCCTTTACCACGATCTTTGCCGCGCCGGTTGATATGTGTTCGGTTGAATGCAAGCTACGTTCAATCGGGCATACTAAGTCTGATATTATTGTTTTTAATTCTTTGTTTGCATGATTCAATCGAGCGCATGGGCTTAGTAAGTGCAATGTAAGATCCCCTATGGGGAGGGTTTTTAAGCCCTTTACCATGATGCTTTGCCGCGCCGGTTGATGTGTGTTCGGTGGAATTTAAGATACGTTTAATCGGACATACTGGGCTTGACATTGTTGCTTTATTCTTTGTGTTGCATGCATCAGGTCTGGTCCGTTCGAACGCGTTCTCGAACGCTACACGAACGCGAACCTTCTGTTTACCATTCGAACGCGTTTTCAAACGCTACGCGAACGCACACGCACTTTCTTAGTCTCATCATGCATCAGGTCTAGTTCCGTTCGAACGCGTTCTCAAACCCTATACGAACGCGAACCTTCTGTTTACCGTTCGAACGCGTTCTCGAACGCTACCAAACGTACATGCACTTTCTTAGTATTATCATGGATCAGGTCTGGTTCTGTTCGAACATGTTCTCGAACGCTATACGAACATGAACCTTCTGTTTACCGTTCGAACGCGTTTTCAAACGCTAAGCGAATGCGCACCCACTGAACTGAGTCCTTTTCATCATATTTCATACATAGTTTTCCTAGTAGCTATCCCCACATGTATAAATACAATGTGGTTAATGTATTACAATTCATATACCTATGTCATGATAACATTTGAGTATTATTTCTTGTGGTATATCGGATGGAAACCCAGACATAAATTCCTTAGCCGATTCCGATGGACGGTAGTACGATCTGTACTTGGGAACAATTCCACGTACCACTTGAGAAGGTGCTCACATGTGTGCTTGTGTGGTTAGTATGTGTATGTGTTTTCTTGAATATAATATGCCAGTGTAAAGTTGTGTATGTTCGTCGCTCCTTTGATGTACTTTCAAGCATGTAATCTTAGATGTGAAATATATGTAAACTTAGGTGTAAGTTTTTTTGTACATGTGAATTTAGAAGCATGATACTCTTGGAAATAAGTGCTACTTAAGCTGATTAAATTATTACATAAATCCTTTCTTACAAGTGGCATAAGTAATGGACCATTCCGACCCAACGGTTTGAGGTCTTCCCTAGCGAGGGGTGAGTGCGGCCTTAAATCTCATTTTCCCGATTCACACCGGGTGGCGACTCCATTATTCTCCGGTTTAGTCCCCCTTGGCTACTCCGTACTCCCGACCGGGCCGCGAGCCTGGGACAGCATGCGTCATCCAGTTTCCTGTCCCACAGTCTGGCGACTCCACTGGGAATAGAGAATCGGCCCCGAATATTTTCTTGTAATGTTTGGATTTATGTTTTAATTACCGTGTCTAGTGGATAAAATGGGGGTTTAATCAAAGGCATTTTAAGGCTAGGTAATGTTGGGTGTCTTCCTTCATTCACTACCTTTCTAGAAGGAAAAGCTGTGAAGGCACCTATATAGCCATTCTACCAGTAGCCTATTGTGATGGACTAATTTGGAGGACTCGTTGTTTATTCCTGACAACAAGCGATAAGGCCTAAGAGGCTTAGGTATTTAAGTGAGCCTCGCTCCACCTTCCCTCTGGGGAATCTACAACGGGAAATCCATTTGATAGTCTGTCACACACCATAGCTCATTGGCACATAACTTAGTGTATATAAAAAAGGGTGCGCTCACTTGGTTGCTCGAACCCTTGATTGGGGAGACCTAGTGTGGGCCATCCTTCGCCGATGAGAGCCTTTATCTATACTCTGTGAACCCACCCATAGACCGGGTTTGTATGGTTAAAGTAACACTTATTTCCTCGAGTATGTGCTAGTGGACCATCCTCATTTTGATGCAGTTGGACCATTGTCAGAAATGCGGAGTTGCTGGGCCATTTAAACTGGGGCGAGTTCGTACCTTATGTCCATTGGGCCCAAAGCTCCTGAAATATTGATGGGCCATTCTGTAGAAATTATTACGTTATGTTTGCATTATCTTTCTTATATGCTTGTGTTTGGGAACATTGTCGTTTGGATCCATTTGGACCATTTGTCATGGGATATGGGCTTGTTGGGCCATTTAAACTGGGACAAGAACTATTTCATGACGATTGGGCCAAAGGCGTCTAAGTGTTGATGGGCCACTTTGTTCTTGTGTTCGGAACATTACCATTTGGATTTAGTTGGGCTCCTTGTCATGAGATGTGAACTCGTTGGGCCATTTAAACTGGATGGGTTCACTCCTATGACAATTAGCCCGAAAGGTTCTAAAATGATAACGGGCCGATTTGTTTGAAATTTTTTAATAATTTTATTTAGTATGTTATATATATACAATGCATCTCATGCACCTCATACATACATATATCATGTTAACACCATCTATGTCTCAAAAGACACATCATAGATAACCGTTTGGGTTAGAGAAGGGACAAGACTCACTAAAAGAACAGTATGAGTGAATCCGATAATGAGGTGTCCCGTATGGATCAGTTAGATAACCGGTCTCGCCAAGATCACTGAACAGTTGCAGGCTTTGACTACTGCTGTGGCTGGCATAGCCGGTCTCGTGCTGGGGGGTATTTCTGGGGATGTAAGACAAGAGGAACCTCTGAATAGATTGAGGGATGATATCCCCACTTTTGATGATGATATGGCAGAGTTGCAGCAAGCAGAGTATCTGGGTCTCAGGTAGAGTTATAGAAGCTCCGGGATCAGTTGAGTCGGTTACCCGCAAGATGAGGGGTAAGAATGAGGATTTGCTGGATTATGACACACTGACTTTCGAGGAACAGTTTCCAGCACAGTTGAAGATGCCTGATATGGCTAAGTTTAACGGAATGGGGATCCAATGGTGCATCTCCGACAGTTTGTATCAGTCATGAGTTCAGTTGGTTTTATTTCAGCGCCAAGTGCAGAAAATGTTTGGAATGTCGCTTGAAGGAGCTCCTGTGAGTGGTACCACAGTTTGGAGAAGAAAGTGAAGGAAGATTGGAGGGAGTTGGCTGATGCTTTCCTGAAGCAAATGCACTATCCTACTGACCTAGAGATCGATCTGTCATTCCGTGATCTGGAAAATGTTAGGCAGAAATCGGAGGAGAGTTTTAAGGAGTATGTGGACCGATGGAGGGGTCAGTTGTTGAAGATGCAGACTAGGCTTCGGAGAAGGATCAGATTAAGATGATTATCAAGGGCACCAAGCCCTCCATTTACAGCAAGTTGAGGAGGATGACCTCCATGATTGCAGACTTTCGGCAGTTGAGGGAAACTGTCATGGATATGAAGAGGAAGAGGCCGAGAATAGAAAGTTCTATGGTCTGAATAGGAGGCCCATTGGGGAGAACATCGGAAGCAAAGCCCGTTTCTGCTGAGATTTCTGCTATGGAACCGGCAGTTTTCCAACTTGGGAAGGCCCCTGTCAAAGGTGCTAGAGAAATTGAAGAGGCAGGGCTCTTAAAACCCTTGGAAGCCAAACCATTACCCAATCTCTACCATCACATTATAACCTAAGCCTTTACTGTCACTTTCACCAACAAAAAGGGCCATGACACCGACAACTGCGCCCCGACTCCGCCATGAAATCCAAGACCTGATAGACTTAAGAAAATACCTAACCCAGAAACAGAACAGCCCGATACACACCGAAACCCTTACCCCAACTACCGTGTCGTACCCCACCCAGCCTATATGATCAATTCTGGCCTCCCAGAAGACCTTGTCCTAAAATCCTTTCACCTCAAGCCTTTTGCCTGGGAATCTGGGGATAGTACTAGTGATGAAGATGAAACTGGCAAGAAAAAAACTTTTGGCTTGATTCTCTAGCAGTGACGAGGAAAAAGTAAGGGGAATGACGCGCGTGGTCGTTTTTACAATGATATGGCAGATAAGGGTAAGAAGTTTTGACAGATGGTAGAGAAGTGGTTGAGACTGCAGAGAAAACACTGAGGGGGATATAGTGCTGAGGCAATTGAGGAAGACTAGAGCATAAGTGAGTATCTGGGAACTGTCATGTGCATCTTGGGAGCATAGGCATGCTATAGTTAAAGCCTGAGCAGATTGTGGTACCGGAAGATACCACCCTGCAATGTTTGTTGGGTCAGTTCAGAAGAAAGAAGCTTTGCAATATATTTTTCTGAGGATGAAATCCCAGCAGAGGGGAGAAATATAAAAGGCCTCTATTATCAGGCCGAGGTGAGGGGCAAGAGAACTTCATGTCTGATGGTGGATGACGGTTCGTCCATTAATGTGCCCGCTGAAAATTTTTCTTGGCGAGATTGGGTATGAAAGCAACAGACTTGGACCCCTCCAGTATGACTATTAAGGCTTGATGACAGTAAAAGGGGAGTTGAGGGTACCTTTGTGGCTGTGTCAAGATAGGACCGATTGAAGATGAGGTTGAGTTCACAGGTACTAGACATCCCGGCTATTTTACCTTATGTTGGGAAGGCCTTGGTTTCACAAACTTGGGGGCGTGCTCCTTCCACTTTGCATCAGATGATCAAGTTCCCGTATGAGGAGAAGTTGTTACCATCCGGGCTGAGTTAGATAATGTCGTGGCTGCCTTGGAGATACAACCTTTCACGACGAGGGTTTCAGGTGTCAGCTACTTTTGAGGAATGGGTGGATCCTAGGGTGGCTAGGATTATGGAGAAAAATGAAGTTTGGGCCGGGTAATGGTTCAAAATTACCAGATTTCAAAGGACAGACTACTCGGAAGGGTTTAGGGTACAAGTCTGATGAAGAAAAGCCAAAGGTCAAGAAAAAGGGCCTGAAACTGATGGAATGTTTTGTGAAAGCTTCAGGATATCAAGGGGAGGCTGAACCTGTGGAAGTTAATGGAATTGTGGTACCTGGGTTTGAGATCTTCCAGGGATTGTTGGGTAAGAAGCTGATAGTTGAAGAAATTATGGAGAAAGAAGAAGAGAATTGGGAGAAGAACTAATGAAGTTGGAGAGCCTGACTCTGGGAGAGGACGAAAAGCGTGAGGAAGACCTGATTGCAGAAGACAGAAGAAGTGTCTATAGATGATGAAGACATACCTTCCTGATTTGTTTGGATGTACTTCTGCATTATCCAATAATAAAGACATCTCTTTTGCTTACTTGTCTGATCATTTCCATTTACACTGCACGAATCAAGCATAATTGACATCAGTCAGCCAAAACTATTGCATTTAACTTGGGTTACACTTGAGACCCCCAAGGAAATTCTGATTGCAAGTGAAGTAACCTCCGAAGAGATGGAGAAACTAGAAGAAGTGTTGGTCAGATATGCCAAAGTGTTTGCTTGGTCTTATGAGGACATGCCTGGGGTAGACAGAAACATTGCCCAACACACAATACCAACTTATCCGAATATGAGGCCAGTAAAACAGAAACTCCGACGGATGAGACCAGAATGGGCTGAGAAAGTCAGAGAGGAAGTTAAGAAACAGATAGATGTGGGGTTCTTGGAAGTAGTAAAATATCCTGAGTGGTTGGCTAATATAGTACCGGTTCCGAAGAAAGATGGGAAGGTCAGAATGTGTGTAGACTACAGAGATCTCAACAAGGCTTGTCGAAAGATGATTTTCCTCTGCCGCATATAGATTTTCTGGTTGATAGTGCAGCTTTATCTGCTATGTATTCATTTACAGATGGATTTTCAGGTTACAATCAGGTTCTCATGGCTGAGGAAGACAAACATAAGACTACATTTATTACTGAGTGGGGTACTTATGTTACAAGGTTATGCCGTTTGGGCTTAAGAATGTGGGGGCTACTTATCAGTGGATGGCCACTACACTTTTCCACGACTTGATGCACAAAGAGATTGAGGTGTATGTGGATGACATGATGGTAAAATCAGAGACAAGAGTTGGGCATATTGAAGCACTGGAAAGGTTCCTTCAGAGAGTTGACAGAACAACCTGCGGCTTAATCCCAAGAAATGTGTGTTTGGGGTGACATCAGGGAAATTGCTTGGTCATACAGTGGGAATGGGCGGAATAGAGGTGAGACTCTGAAAAGATCAAGGCAATCACAGAGAAATGCCTGCACCGAAGACAGAAAAAAGAAGTCAGAGCATTCTTGGGAAAGATTCAGTACATCAGTCGGTTCATTGCCAAGTTGACATCTGTATGTGAGCCTATCTTCAAACTGTTGAGAAAATCAGCACAGTGAGATGGAATGAACAGTGTCAGACAGCCTTCGACAAAATCAGAGAGTATTGGTAAAGCCTCCTGTATTGAAACCTCCGAGACCTGGCAGACCTTTGATATTGTATTTGGCTATAGAATCAGAAGCACTTGGGGCAATGATGGTACAGGCTGAACGGTTGATAGTAGAAGAGAGTGGGTAGAACATGCAGTCTATTATCTAGTAAGGAAGATGCTCCCGTATGAGGCTCGGCATCAAGAAGTTGAGAAGATCTGTCTTGCCGTGGTATGGGCTTTCAGAAAGTTGCGACATTACTTCCAGTCATACAAGATCCAGGTAGTGGCAAAGGAGAATCCTCTGAAGTATCTTCATTTGGTGCCTTCACTAGTGGGAAAATTGGGCAGATGGTTGGTATTGCTGACAGAGTTTAACATTGAGTATCTCACCTCCAAAGTGATCAAAGGGCGAGCAGTAGTAGAGTTTCTGGCATTGCACCTGTTGAGGGGGATCAGTATAAGTTTGAATTTCCAGACGAAGAGATCCAAGCAATAACAGTTCAGAGATGGAAGATGTATTTTGACGGAGCGGTGAATTACAAGGAGCCGGAATTGGGATCGTGATAGTGACCCCCGAGGGAGAGACTTTGCCTTTAGCCAAGAGGTTGACATTCAGAGTGACTAATAACATGGCCGAGTATGAAGCATGTGCTTTTGGTTTGACAGCATTGATAGCCTTGAAGGCCGGGAGTGTGGAAGTCTACGAAGATTCTATGTTGGTAGTCCAGCAGCGAGGAGAGTGGGAATTGAAAGAAGAACGGTTGAAACCTTATCTTTTTCACCTTAGAAAGTTGGCACAGGTTATCTCCGAGTGTAAGTTTCATCACTTACCGAAAGAAGAGAATCAGATGGCAGAAGCATTGGCTACACTTGCAGCAACTTGGGAGAATCCAGAAAAGTTAGTAATGAGACCGTTGATACTGACAACAGCGAGCAGACCTGTTTATGAGATAGAAAGAATTCTAGAAGTTGAGGTCGACGACGGTAAACCTTGGTATTATGACATTCAGAGGTATCTGGAACATGGTGAACTCCCGGAAGGGGCAGGCAGAAAAGACAGAATAGCTATTCAGAAGTTGGCTTCCCAGTATGTGATTGAAAGGGGAATGTGTACAAGAGGCAAGCAAAGGGTATTCAGTTGAAGTGTTTGAGAAAAGAAGAAGCTCAACATGTAATGGAAGGAAGAAATACACGCCGGGGTATGTGGTCCGCACATGAACGGGTTGAATCTGTCCCGCAAGATAGTGAGACAAGGTTTTTATTGGTCAACCATGGAAACAGACTGCGCGAAGATGGTAAAGCACTGTCATGATTGTCAAGCACATGGTAATTTGAATCACTTACCGCACATAGAGTTACACAGGCTGTCAGAGCCGTGGCCTTTCTCAGCATGGGGAATTGATATGATTGGAGAAATTCGACCGAATGCATCGAATGGGCATCACTTTATAGTAGTGGCAGTAGATTACTACTCGAAGTGGGTGGAAGCCGAATCATTCCGCAATGTTACAGCAAAAACAGATGGCAAAGTTTATAGCTTGGAACCTCATTTATCGGTATGGTATGCCGCATCATGTAGTGACAGACAACGAAGTTCAGTTTCAAGGAGAGACGAAGGCAATGTTGCCAGAGGTACGGGATAGGCCACCACAAGTCATCACCGTACAGGCCGCAGGCAAATGGGGCAGTTGAGGTAGCCAACAAGACCATAAAGACGATTTTAGCCAAGATGACAGAGAACTGCAGAGATTAGGCCGAGAAACTACCATATGCTCTGTGGGGGTACAGAACATCAGTAAGGACAGCAACAGGGGCCACACCTTACTCTTTGGTCTATGGAATGGAAGCAGTGTTACCAGTAGAAGTGGAAATACAGTTATGAGGGTATTAGCAGAGGCAGAATTATCGGAACAGGATTGGGTCGCACAGAGGTTTGATCAGTTAGCACTATTGGATGAGAAGAGAACCAAGTCTTTGTATCACATGCAGTTGTATCAGAAGAGACTAGCCCGAGCATTCAACAACAAGAAAGTACGTCCCACCAAGATCAGAAAAGGTGATTTTGTACTTAAGCAGTCGAAGCCGTCGACGACAGATCCGAGAGGAAAATTCAGACCAACTGGGAAGGACCTTACATAGTGCAGAAGGTAATGGGAAATGGAGCAGTGAAGCTATCAGACTTGGAAGGAAACGAGTTCACCGAGCCGATCAACGTGGACAGATTGAAGCAATACTTTGCCTGAGGGAGAGAAGACCGAGCAGTCACCACGGGAATTAGCAGAAGACCTAACCCAACGGAATAAGAAAATCATTCATGCATACACATAACATTGCATCTCTTCGTGTTTGTTTTTGTTTTGTGTTCGCAGGTTCAAAGAAAGGAGAAAGCGGAGAAATGAGCCAAGCAGCGTCAGCGCAATTTCAGTTTTTGGGATGAGTCCCAAGGGGCGAGGCCCATATCAGCTTGGGGGCGAGGCCAATATCATGTCGGCTCGGGGACGAGGCCCATATCAGCCTGAGGACGAGGCCCTCGTTGTCAGTTGTAGTTCCGGGTCGAGGTGTCCAGGGTCAAGGTACCCACTACATCATCAGTTCGAGGGCGAGGTCCCTATGGTCAGCGGTGTTGGGTCGAGGTGCCCAGGGTCGAGGTGCCCCCGTTGTCAGTTGTAGTTCCGGGTCGAGGTGCCCAGGGTCAAGGTACCCACTACATCATCAGTTCGAGGGCGAGGTCCCTATCAGGTCAGCGGTGTTGGGTCGAGGTGCCCAGGGTCGAGGTGCCCCCATTGTCAGTTGTAGTTCCGGGTCGAGATGCCCAGGTCGAGGTGCCAGCTACATCATCAGTTCGAGGGCGAGGTCCCTATTGTCAGTGGTATTGGGTCGAGGTGCCCAGGGTCGAGGTGCCCCCGTTGTCGGTTGCAGTTATTGGGATGCGTCCCGGATCTAGGTCCACTGCAGCACCAACTCAGCTCGAGGCAGCAGCCGAGCCAGGTAAGTGAAAATGCATTGCATAACTTTGATAGGATTGTTCAAATCCACACACTGCACAAGTCCCATCAAAGTGGGGACGACTGTAGGCATTGCATTTTCGCATGTGAAACCCGATGATGAGTCTCAGTTGGAGGCACTACCTTTTTAGCTAAGGATATTGCGGGAAACGGAGGTCGGAAGGGGAAATTCAGAATAAGTACATCATCAAGTTCATTTCACAAGTTCACTGTCTTCGGTAGTGCTGCGTTCGTTACTTCTTTCGAACGTCAGGCAGATTGCAGACGTTCGTGTAGCATTCGAATGGGCGTTCGAACGGAGTCAGTATTTCTGGTTTTGCTGCTAGCCTCGCACCCCAGCCCAATTAGCCCCCAAAGCCCATAAATCACATCCCAATTAATAAAACACATTTAAAACACATGGGAAATTAAATTAAATATTAAATAAAAAAATTAAACCATTTACCAATTAAATAAAACATAAAATATAATCATACCTAATAAAGATAAATCAAATATATTATATACCAAACTTAACAAATATCATGCCTAATTAAAATCAATCATAACAAATTAAATATTTTGCATTCCTAATCTAGCCAAGATTTATCCCCCCTCAATTTAATCCTTTCCTTGTTGAATACCAAATCAAATCCTCCTTTTAATGCCAAAATCCATTCCTTGTGAGACAAGGTGAAGCCCTAGCCTTTCTCTATATAAACCACACCTCTCCAAGGCATTCACCTCTCCGGATGGACGCCTACACAAGAAAAAAGAAGCAAATAATTTCCAACCCCCCTCTCCAAGCTCTCCATTCACGCATATCACACAAAAATATAACAAATTTATCTTCATCTCCTTCCCTCACATCACTGAAAAATACACCAATACAGCAGCCCTTCGCACGTCAAAAACACAGCCCCATAAGCCTTCATATATCACCGAAACAACAACCCACAAAAATCCTCAAAACAGTAACATAAAAACTGCACTTAATATCCCTAAAATAATCACACAAGACTACACTAAAAACCCACAAAAAACTCGGAACAGTCCGTGGAAACGTCAAAACAGGTGACCTGAACAGTGAGCAGCAAAACAGAGGCCAAACAGTAGCAGAACGGAGTTCGAACAGCAAGCAAAACAGCAAAACAGTGAGCTAGGACGCTAAACCAGTGAACCAGAGAAGTTGAGGAGCTGTACCCTTTCCGACGTCCGTGAAATGCAAGCCTGAAAGTTGGCAAAAAGGTTAGACCTGAGGGTATTTTTCACACTAGTTTTTTTTGTTTTTTTATTTGTATTATTTATTGAGTATTGCTTGCATGATTGTCATGTTGAAATGCTTGTTGTGGCCCTTGAGTAGATAAATATGCATGAATTATGAGATGTCGTATGTTGTGGCTGTGGAATAAAATGAGAGATATGTCAACTCTCGCGGTATATCGGATGGAAACCCAAACATAAATTTCATAGCCGATTCCGAATGGACGGTAGTATGATCTGTACTCGGGATACAACTCCACGTACCGCTTGAGTAAACGGCACCCTCTTTTGTTTTGTGTTGCTTTGGTTTATTTATTTTTCGTCACTTGAATTCTGCATGTTGCTTATTTATGTATGATTCAATCGAGCGCATGGGCTTAGTAAGTGGAATGAAAGATCCCCTATGGGGAGGGGTTAAAGCCCTTTACCACGAGTTTTGCCGCGCCGGTTGATGTGTGTTCGGTTGAATGCAAGATACGTTCAATCGGGCATACTACGTTTGATATTATTGCTTTTAATTCTTTGTATGCATGATTCAATCGAGCGCATAGGCTTAGTAAGTGGAATGAAAGATCCCCTATGGGGGGGGTTAAAGCCCTTTACCACGATGCTTTGCCGCGCCGGTTGATATGTGTTCGGTTGAATGCAAGATACGTTCAATCGGGCATACTAAGTCTGATATTATTGTTTTTAATTCTTTGTTTGCATGATTCAATCGAGCGCATGGGCTTAGTAAGTGCAATGTAAGATCCCATATGGGGAGGGGTTAAAGCCCTTTACCACGATGCTTTGCCGCGCCAGTTGATGTGTGTTCGGTTGAATGTAAGATACGTTTAATCGGACATACTGGGCTTGACATTGTTGTCTTTATTCTTTGTGCTGCATGCATCATGTCTGGTTCCGTTCGAACGAGTTCTCGAACGCTACACGAATGCGAACCTTCTATTTACCGTTTGAACGCGTTCTCGAACGCTACGCGAACACACACGCACTTTCTTAGTCTCATCATGCATCAGTTCTGGTTCCATTCGAACGCGTTCTCAAACGCTATACGAACGTGAACCTTCTATTTACCGTTCGAACGCATTTTCAAACGCTACGCGAACGCACACGCACTTTCTTAGTCTCATCATGCATCAGGTCTGGTTCCGTTCGAACGCGTTCTCGAACGCTATACGAACGCGAACCTTCTGTTTACCATTAGAAACGCGTTCTCGAACGCTACGCGAACGCACACGCACTTTCTTAGTCTTATCATGCATCAGGTCTAGTTCCATTCGAACGCGTTCTCGAACGCTATACGAACGCGAACCTTCTGTTTACCGTTCGAACGCATTTTCAAATGCTACAGGAACGCGCACCCACTAAACTGAGTCCTTTTCATCAGATTTCATACATAGTTTTCCTAGTATCTATCCCCACATGTATGAATACAATGTGTTTAATGTATTACAATTCATATACCTATGTCATGATAACATTTGAGTATTATTTCTTGTGGTATATCGGATGGAAACCCAGACATAAATTCTATAGCCGATTCCGAATGGACGGTAGTACGGGCTGTACTTGGGATACAATTCCACGTACCACTTGAGAAGGTGCTCACATGTGTGATTGTGTGGTTAGTATGTGTGCTTGTGTTTTCTTGAATATAATATGCCAGTGAAGTTGTATATTCGTCGCTCATTTGATGTACTTTCAAGCATGCAATCTTAGATGTGAAATATATGTAAACTTAGGTGTAAGTTTTATTTTGTACATGTGAATTTAGAAGCATGATACTCTTGGAAATAAGTGCTACTTAAGCCTGATTAAATTATTACATAAATCCTTTCATTACAAGTGGCATAAGTAAGGGACCATTCCGAACCCAACGGTTTGAGGTCTTCCCTTGCGAGGGGTGAGTGCGGCCTTAAATATCATTTTCCTGGTTCACACCGGGTGGCGACTCCATTATTCTCCGGTTTAGTCCCCCGAGGCTACTCAGTACTCCCGACCCGGCCGCGAGCCCGGGACAGCATGCGTAGTCCAGTTTCTGTGTCCCACACATGGGTAGACGTGAGGGCTGACTCGGGGATGTTGTGTGCGGCAATGTAGGGAGATTTTAGAGTGTTTGAGCATGGAGGACAGGAGTTATTTTCTTTGTTTTTTTCGTGAGAATGAATCAGGGTTGAAAAGGTGGGATTATGCTTCTTTTTATAGGCAAAGGTTGGGGTTTACCTTGTGTAAATAGGGAAAGGATTTGTGTAATTATGGGGATATCTTTTAATTAGTGTGTGAAAAGGAAAAGATCTCTTTAAATAGGGATGTGATTTGATTTGAACTCTTTTAATTAGGAATATGATTTAATTTGATTTTAGCATGTGTTTTAAATGTTTTAATTATTATTGGATGAAATGGGCTGGGGCTAGGTGGGCGTGTGGCTTTGGTTTTGGGCTAGGTGGGCGTGTGGCTTTGGTTTTGGGTTATGAATGTGTTTAAAAACATAGGTCCAACAAGCAAACCCGAAGCTAAACAAGGGAATAAAATCCAATAAGATGTCAATTCCTGACTCTTCCCTTCCGACATCCGTTTCCAGCGACTTCCACAATTTAAAGAGGTAGTGTCTCCATGTGAGACTCATCATCGGGACTTATATGCAAAATGCAGTGCCTACAGATGTTGAGGGCAGAGCCCTTGAGTGTTGATAGATGATATGGGCATGAAGCCCTTAGGTAAATTTTTTAATGTGTTGGTGTGGACCTGAGGTCCATTTTGATAAATGATGTTTATTTTAGAATCGCTTAAGTGCTGGACTAAGATCCAGGTTGTCCGGTTTTAGGATACATCATGCCGGATTTTCTCGTAAATTTAGAGGCTTATGGAGATGGGTCAATCTTGTCTCATGCCGGTAGCATTCTGCCTCTAGCGGGGTGTTACAGTTGTGGTATCAGAGCAAAAGTTAGGGTGTCGGTGACTGTTGCTACATGGTATCCGATCATTTGAGTAAGTTTTCTGTTACATATAGAGCATATAAGTCATATGTTTGTTATTTGATTTGATTAATATTATATGCTATGATGTGCTATGATTTTGACTGATATTGATGATTCGGATTACCGATACACGTTTGTATGATATTAATATATGTATGTGTATAAGTACATTAAGTTAAAAGTATGTTGTTGATATAGGTATATGTATAGGTAATTAATGTGAATTTGAAGTGTTTTGAGGTATGGGAGATTCTATGATGTTGATAGTCTGAATTGTGAACTGATATTTTGAACCATGTTTTGAAAACTTGGTTCAAAATTTTTGGCATAAAGAGTTTTGAAAAAAAAAAAGAAAGTTTTTCAGAGGTTTTGATTTTGATTATAAAAGATAAAGAAAGTGTTTCTATCTCGATGCTTGATTAACATTTTCATGTTTTTAGATTTATCGATATGTTTCTGTCTCGGTGGTCGAAAATTATTTTGATGTTTTTAAACTGTAAACTTGTTTTCACCGAGACGTTCGAAAATCTGTTTCCGCCATGGTGCTTGATGATTTTTGTTTTAACCCTCCGTGGTGCTCGAATATGTTTTGTTCCGGATTGGCCCCCGGGGCGCTCGTTATGGGGTCCAGACCATCAGAAAATGGATGGCCCACAACCCTGTCGACATGGTCCGTACAATGTCCGGTCTATGTGCGCGACTGAGCAGGGGACGATTGGTATGTATTTTGAAAACTTTGCATCATAGATTTATTTTTGATTTACACATATTTATGTTTTTGGGGGAAAATGATTTCAAAAGAATTACATTTTGATTTGATGCATTTTGGCATTATTTTTTATATTATATGATAAAATATGATATATTTACGTCACGGTTCTTGATGTTTTATATTTTTGACCCACCGTGATGCTCGTATAGGGGTTTGCCCAACTGCAGTGGGCTGACCCGACCCTCTGTCGATAGGGGATCGATTCGTTCATTGTCCGATCTGTGCGCGCATTCGGGCATTGGGCACTCATTTATGTTTCGTCCAGTGAGTTATGCTGGATGCTCATAATGGATTTATGATGATGGATTTTGAAATTGATTTTTGTATACAGTAAAAGAGTTTTTCAATTGTATTTTCGAAATGGTTTTTGAAAGAGATCGTTTTACGTTTTCTATTTTAAATATATCAGGAATGACAGATTTCAGACTATCAACATCATAAGAGCACTATGATTATACATCACTTTTGGTTGTGACGATAGATGTATTTGTTTGTATAAAAGATTATGTTTGTTACAAGAGTGCGTATGTAAGTTTATGGTTAGTCATAGATCTTTTGGGCATAGTGATGGTTATGTGTGCTATGTTGTCAGCCATACAAAGTTGTATGTGCGATGAGATACGTATGAATGTAAACTTATAATTTCGATGTCATTGACATATATGATATAGAATGACATGGTGTGAAATAAATGAGTTCCATTTTATATTGTGGACAAAATAAATAGTATGAAATTCGTGTTAAGTTTCCGTTTTGAAACTGTGCTGGATTGCATGTAAAGAGTATATACTATGTTCTTCGTTTCGGAGGCTGTATAGAATCTGTGTTTGTCTTTCTTTCTGATGATGGAGGAGTGTGAAATGATTTGAGCGTGTTCTATGGATAAGTGTGAATATAGATGATATGTTTGATGTGTTATTGGTATAAAATATAAGATTCGATATGTTTCGTTTTGAAATAGCATAGTTTGTATTGGAGTTTGAGATACGTGACTTTTGAAAAGGTGTAAGTGTGGTGATTTCCGAATACGAACAAGATAGTAAATTACGTATGATCGGTTCTGTATGATTGGACATAAGGATGGAGAAATTTTGAGGATGAAATTTTTATAAGGAGAGGAGGATGTAATATCCCATGTTTTTCGGACACTGTTGGAATGTTTCTGAATTAAAGATAAGTATTTGGAACAGAATGGTAATAAAAAAATTGGAGTTTATGTGTTGGAAAATAGGTGGGAATATTTTTAAGTGAAGTTTCGTCGCGTTGGAAAACGCGTGATTTTGAGAACCGGTTACGCGATTTCTGTTTTCATCATTTTACGAGTGAAAGATTCTTGTTTCGGCTATAAAACTTTCAAATGAACTCCGATTAAGTTGATTCTTGAACCATCGTGATATGATACAGGGAGCATCAAGAAAACAAGCCTCGAAGTATGGGTCCAAGCATCCAAGGATGAAGCCTAATAATCCATCAAGTTATTTGGCAATGAAGGGGTTGAAAATATACAAGTGAAGCCTCATAGATGGGTTAATAATAATGTTTATTTTAGAATGGGCAAAGTATTAGGGGCCCTAGGTTTTAATATTGGTGTTTATTCTAGAGTGGGCCAAATGTTAGGGGTCCGAGATTTTATTTGTAATAAGGATTATTACCTAAGGTTATTTCTGGTTTTTTAACATATTACAATTAGGGTTTCCATTGTACTATTTAAACATGCTTTTCATTAATAAAAGGCATGAATGTTTTACCCTAAAAATTAATATTGCCGTTAGGCACATTGGTGGTGAGGCCGTGGATGGCTAACCTTTGCAAAAGTGGATTCTCTTCAAAACTTATTAAAGGGGGTTGCCGTCATTTGTGGCGTTTCAAGCAATTAGGGGTTCGTGAGGCTTTGTTCTTCACGGGTTTCTAATATTCAAACCCTGTTATGCTTTCCTAGGCGCTAATAACAATCTTTTGTGGGTTTCATTGGTTTTGGTCCCGCGTGGTTCACATGAGTTGCGTGGATAACAATCTCTTGTGGGTTTATCTGGCTTTGCTCCAGGTAGATTTTCATCATTTGGTATTCAGATCATTGGTTGCAGAGTAGGTTATATCTTATAGGTTGTGTCTTTTTAATTTTTTTCTTTCTTTTTTATGATTTATTTTCTTCGTGTCATGTTTCTGTTAATTTTTTTTTCCATTTCTTTGAGTTTTGTTTATGTTTTTTTTTTTTTTCTTTTCTTTGAGTCATGTTTCTGTTAATTTTTTTTCTTTTCTTTGAGTCTTGTTTCTGTTATTTTTTTTTTTTTTCTTTCTTAGAGTCCTGTTTCTGTTAATTTTTTTCTTTTCTTTGAGTCATGTTTTTGTTAATTTTTTTTCTTTGAGTCCTTTTTTTTTAATTTTTTTCTTTTTTTTTCTTTTTCTTTTGATCCTGTTGCAAGTGTTGGATTCAAAAATTTCAAAAAAAAAAGAAGAAAAAAACGTGGGCTGTGGAAAAAAAACACAAATCCCGCGCCACAAAATAAAACAGAAAGACAAATCAGATTTGGTTAGAGATAAAGTGTTTGGACATTACAGATTGACCTTAAAGATTCGAGGACGAATCTTCTTAAAAAAAAGGGAGAATTATATGATACATGGAGCATCAAGAAAACAAGCCTCGAAGTAGGGTCCAAGCATCCAAGGATGAAGCCTAATAATCCTTCAACTTATTTGGCAATGAATGGGTTGAAAATATACGAGTGAAGGCCTCTTAGATGAGTTAATGATAATGTTTATTTTATAGTGGGCAAATTTTTAGGGGCCATAGGTTTTAATATTGGTGTTTATTCTATAGTGGGTCAAATGTTAGGGGCCCGAGATTTTATTTGTAATAAGGATTATTACCTAGGGTTATTTTAGGTTTTTTAACATATTACAATTAAGGTTTCCATTGTACTATTTAAATAAGCTTTTCATTAATAAAAGGCATGAATGTTTTACCCTAAAAATTAATATTGCCGTTAGGCACATTGGTGGTGAGCCCGTGGATGGCTAACCATTGGAAGAGTGGATTCTCTTCAAAACTTATCAAAGGGGGTTGTTGTCCTTTGTGGCGTTTCAAGCAATTAGGGGTTCATAAGGCTTTATTCTTCACTGGTTTCTAATCTTCAAACCTAGTTATGCTTTCCTGGGCGCTCATAACAATCTTTTGTGGGTTTCACGGGCTTTGTTCCCGCGTGGTTCACATGAGTTGCGTGGATAACAATCTCTTTTTGGTTTGTCTGGCTTTGCTCCAGACATGTTTTCATCACACCAGACTCGTTTTTCCGAGATGAATAACTTTCACGTTGAACATTTTTTGAAATTTATAGCAGAAAGGCTTCCAAATTGTGAATTGTCCAGAAAGTTCCATGACAGGGGCCTGATTGTTATTTTTGGGGGCCAGAATGTAGATTTCAGAAACTTCATTATAAATACCAATTGTTTTTAAAAATTGCCAAAATGACAAAGCCATTACATATCCCCCACATATACCCTCACATCCCCAATGTGTTTGGGCTCCCATGGTCGTACCGGTGGCTTGCCGGCCACCGCCGGCCGGCGCGACCAGTCAGTAGGGTCTGGCCTCCCTTCCACCTTGTGGTGGCCGGCAGCAGCCCCTAGATCACCGGCACCAGCGAGAATGGAAAGGATTATGCGCTGAAATGGGTTAGTCGATCCCGACTCCTAGCTTCGTTTCACGACCTGAGCCACCCCCCAAATCGAAGCTCTCGGAGAGTAGTACAAGTTGGTAGTGTCAGATTTTCCGTTCCGTGCATGGTTGCACGTGAATCGAGAGAAAAAGATTCAGATGAATAGTGACCCACGATGAACAGTAACTCCGATCGGAATTTCATCGATTCCAGCGTGTTCGTGGGGTCATTTGGAGTCCGTATATGGCCTCGAAATCCCGGTAAGACCTCTCGGTAAAAATCCACAAATTTCAAGTTTTGTGTAAATATTCGGATGCATCTAATATTTTTCTAGAGTAAAGAAATGATATAGAATGAATTGTTTGTGTATTAGTATGTTGAATATGAGCATTCGGTAGAATCCAAGTGAAAACGGAACGAGTTTGATCGATCCAATATAATATGTAAGTTTCCGGTAAAAGTGGATTTTTGCTTATAAAGATGTGTTTCGGTTTTGATGATAGTTGTGATTTATTTATGATATTACGAACATGTTTGGATAAATCCGGGTAGGTTCGGAGGGTTCGAGACCCTTCCGTAGCGTTTGCAGAAACGTTTTTTGGGAAGATTTTTCTAAAAATGCATAAACCGAGAATTTAAGTTAACCGACCATTTGGATTAGTTTATAATGATGTTTGAAGATTAATGGAACTAAAAACATTGAAAACGGATTTGATTTTGTTGTTCTGGAAAGTTCTGGGATTTTTTCGTACTTTAGTCGAGAATTTCGTAAGTCGTATTTCTGATGGCATTTCGCCATTTATTTTGACAAATGTGACTAGGACCTGGAGTGCTTGCGAAGCCAGGTAAGTAACCCATGCGATGAGTACTTGAATGTTGAATCATGTTTAATATATATATATATATATAAATGGTTGGAATTGTTTAGGATAAAATGAGAATAGTATGGGATGGTTTTGAGAATGGTGTTAAGGGTTATAAATAGTTAAGCGACCACTACAAGTACGTATTTTGCTATTGATATGATATGAAGAGAGATATGTGATGAGTTTAATGTCTATGTATATGTATGGATGTATGTAAGTGTATGAACCTGTAATGATACGTATTTGTATATGTGAATGAATATGTATATTTATAAGTATATGTTCATGTAATTATATACGTATGAAATGATAAGATAAGTATGATTTAAGTGTATAAGATTGGTAAAGAAAATAAGTTACGATTTTCGAATATGTATTAGCACATGCAAGAGTGCGTTATTGGGATAGGTTTGTTATTGACTAATGCAAACGATTTAGCTATATAGAAATTGAGTTGGTATAATTTAAGCCTTTACTGAGTAATAGACGTACATGATTGATAGACTACATATATGAATATAAATGTATATTTGGTAAGATACTGTATCAATATTTTCATATTATGGTATTTGAATTCGAAATAATGCGTAAATTCATATGTGTGATATATATACGTATATGCATGACTAAGCATATGATACAGCAGTGTATGATTTTTATTCTCCATTTGATGTCGTATTTGATTGTTTGTATGAACTTAAGATTAAAAAGAGAAAAATGATTGATTGATTGTGGTTGCTTGTTCCTTTCGGAACCTGATGATGTATGTGATTGCTTGCACAAGAGTGTGTATTCTGTATATGAATATGTAAGGGTACTGATTGATGATTTGAGGTGTATTAATCAACACATATATTTGATTATGATTTATTATTATGTACTTGAGCAATTCGAGAAGGTATGTATGATGTTATTATCGGTTATACTACATTCTATATGTTCGAATATAGGTATATGATGGTGCTAATGTTTAGAGCATCCTAGGTATGCATATTTGTTAGATATTTGTGTATATGCAATTGTTAAGTTTGGACTTGTATATATGTAAGCTCTAGTATAGAAAGTATTTGTAGATATGGCAAAGGTAAAAAAAGATTTTAAAATTTGATGTATAACATTATTAAGTGATAGATTTAAGTGTTGGAATAAGAGACGTTCTTAGAATCATAATACATATATGGTTATGAATGGTTTGATATATCTGACCGAAAGAGAATAAATATTGGTTACTTACTACTGAGTTTTTATAACTCACACCAAACCGGTTGCTAGTTTTGCAGGTTGGCTCCTAGATTGGTCAACCTCTACAGCTTTGGAAGTCATGCTCGAGATGTGGATCATCGAAGCGGTAGTCACCATCGCAAGTGTCATGGAAATGGTTTAGAGGCATAGGAGTTGTGATTGATGTTATGTTGTTTTCGTGCTGAGCACGTGAATTATATTTAATAAGTTAAGTTTTAATTGTTTATGATGTTGTGGCAGAGCCCTTGAGTGTTGATAGATGATATGGGCATGGAGCCCTTAGGTAATATTTTGAAGTGTTGGTGTGGACCTGAGGTCCATTTTGATAATGATGTTTATTTTAGAATCACTTTGGTGCTGGACTGAGATCCAGGTTATCCGGTTTTAGGATACATCATGCCGAATTTTCATAAATTTAGAGGCTTATGTAGATGGGTCAATCCTGTCTCATGCCGGTAGCATTCTACCTCTGGCGGGGTGTTACAGTTGTGGTAT
>SKCR01024588.1:0-33282 GCA_019454045.1 Zanthoxylum bungeanum
TATTACCTTTGGTGATTTTCGGCCAAGGCACATTTGTTACAAGTATATATTGTTTTTCATTTCATTTTACACTTAACCTAATACAGAAGAAACAAAGGGAGCTTGAGAAAAGAAAGATAAAATTAAGAAAGCTTGGAAATTTAGTAAGTTTCTTGAACTTGCTATTAGTAAGGAAATTGTTCCTTAGGTTATAGGCTTTAATATATGATATTCTTAGGTTATTTCTTTCTTTTTCCTTGTGGTTTTTGTTGATGGAAGTTTGATTGAAGTGTTGAGCATGTATGTGTAAGAGTTCAATCAAGGTCCCAAGGATCAACAAATCATGCACAAAAACCGCATATGAACACATCAAAGGAGGTGCGGAATATACTCACATTGAATTTCGGTTTTGATGAATGAAGAACAAGGTGCGATTTTGCCTCCCTCCAAGCTCGGCAATGGCTTCTGGAACTGCAGTGAACGCACGGTGGTGACTGGTTCGGCTTCCTCTATGTTCGGCCATTGATGAGCACCATTGAAGCTCAAAGCTTCAAGCTTTCCAAGCTCATGAAGACACTTCCCTATCACCTATGTATTACTCAAGGTGTGCTAGCACTTGTTCATCTTCCATTTTGCTTCTCAAATGCTCGGTCAAACCAGAACAAATTTGATGAAAAATCGGTCTTGAGACCGTGAAGATGAAGAGAAGAAAAGGAGGGAGATGAGAGAAAACGTACATGTTGCATGTTGGAGAGAGAGAGTGATAAGTTTATATATATATTTTTAATTTTATTTTCAAAAACAAAATAAATATATATAAATCATTATCATATATTCAAAAGTAAAAAGCAAAAGTCTAATAATGCTTTTTCTACTTTTTACACATCATTTCTACTTTACTTTAAGTCATATCACATCACTTTAATAAAGTGACATGTTGTCAAATCACATCACTCAAAGTGACGATTGATTTGACGCATGATGTGACAAACGATTTGACGCTTGATGTGACTCGCGTGTCGCGCTCGAATTCGAAATGCGAATGCGCTCGCAATCACTCTCGGCTCGGGTTCGCTAATTCCAAATTAACGAATTTTCCGTCGCGTCGTAATTAAGTGATTACGCCTAGCGAATTCACTATTCACGTCGCTAACGAATTAATTCTAAATTAATTCGTTCGCCCGAATTAAAATCTAATTTTAATTCCGCGTCGAAATCCAATTTCGATTAATATATCGAATATATTAATTTTATCGATTAATTCCAAATTAATCGTTCTCTCTCTTTAATTAATATTTTATCCCAGATAAAATATCTCCGCAATTAATCCCAGATTAATTTTCTCTCTCATCGAATTAATCCCAGATTAATTCTATCTCTCTCTTCTAATCCCCGATTAATCAAAGTGCGAGTAATACGTCATCGGTGAATCTTCAGGAAGCGACCCATGAGATCTCCGGATATGTTGGCAGTAAATACGATCGTCGGACTGTCCGAACACGTAAGTACCTCGTACTACGTTTATATCGATTTACAAGACAAGGTTGGCTTCTAGCAAAGCGCCATGCCTACCCAATTCTCCAGAAATATTCTTACAGGAATATATAGATCTGTATCAAGCGTAGTATACCGTAGTATTGTGTATATCGGCCCAGTATCGGATAATCACGTGCTAGGGCTGGGGCTGGATAAGTGTCTGCCCCGTCCGAAGCACATGTCGGATGTCTGGTAACTAGTCTCTATAATCGGATATACATGACTTGTCATAATATCCCGATGGCCGCGCAGCACTTAAGAGCACTAATACCGTATCCTGCGTGACATCATCTCCAATATGACTGAAGTGATACTTCCGTCTTGACATCACACCCAATACTCTACGACTCTCTGATAAACCCAGAAGTGGTGTACTCAGAACCCGTTTAAGTCCCCTACCACCAAGACCAAAGTCTATCGATTATCGTAAGTATTAGCGATGTAAGTCTCAGGTTAAGACCAAACACACCTACCTTGATTTCGGCCTCCCATAGACACATAGTCATAATACCAATGGGATTCCGAGGGGTCTATCCAGAGCGAAGCTGTTTCCCGTACCATCGGTGAAACACGACCTCCTATCGCACTTGCATAAGTATCCAATACTTATATATATGAGAACTATGCCGTTGTGCCCTCACAAACGCGCACAAGTGCAATACTAGCCTATTCCGCATTATCGATGTACAGTCTCGATAATACTACGGCTAGGGATATTTAATGATTAAACCTTCGGGGACTGATACTGTCTCATATCATTCTCAGTCCAGAACTAATCATAGGGACCTCTCTTCATTTATATATCTATGGTGATCTGATCACAAATGATGAGAGTGCAATTTCTTTGTCACATAGTTAATTTGCTACAACAACACAATGATCTGTGCAAATAGTGACGCTATGGGTCATATTATCCAACAATCTCCCACTTGGCACATAGCCAGTCACTCGAGTGTCTAACACCCGAACTATGTACAATTCGCTCAAATTGCTGAGGAAAGGTTTTCGTCAGCGGATTTGTTGTTTGACGCGATTTACACGATCATCACATCGCCACGATGTATGATCCGAACGAATCAGATGATATAGAAGTATATATCTGGATCGTCGATGAGACCTTTAATTCCTTAGCTTGTGCTGACGCCTAGCTCAGCTGCTAACAGAACTATATCTAATCTAATTAGATTTATTATCGATCCAAATGGCTTCTATTGCTGCCCAGCTGCAGCAATAATCCGCATTTGTTGTTATTCGGCAACAGTTATCTTGCTCGGAAGATTTCCAGCTCACTGTCCCGTTATTCAAACTTTATAGTACCGTAGTATTTAATTTTCGGAAACTTGCAGTAGTGATCCCAGTCACTTCAAGTTCTCCTTCTCCATAGTTTAAGACAACATCTTTAGTTCTCTAAGATACTAACAGATGTCCTTAAATTCAATCCAGTGACTATCACTTGGATTGACCTGATTGTGACTCCATATGCTCGAAGCGTATGAGACACCAATACAAGTACATTTTAAATGTACAATTTCCCAGAGAGTGTTAACAACTCCAAATCTATCCCAGTAGATCTTTATTCCTTGAATAAAGGCGGTTACTCCCCAGAATTCTACAGAGAATATCTATTGAAAGAATATCTATGAAAGCCAAGCTTTCGACAATAGCTTTATGAGAATTTTCACTGTCAGTGCGCTCCCACTAACCTCCATATATACACAAGAATTATTTCGTTTTGAGTTAAATCATAAACCATTATGATTATTTCAAAACGTCAGTTCCAAGAACCCTATGCTTGCTTCAATCCAAACATGGATTGAATAATCCGCAAACCTTGTTTGTCGGTTATACAAAATCGTCAGAATGTTATAAACATTCTCCAAAAGGTTTCCTTTTCAGGAAAGCGATTTTGATTTGTAACTGACATATTTCATAAATGAAATATACAGTTATCAACAAGCATCTTCAAAATGGATTTACCATGGCAACAGGTAAAAGGTTGAACCGTTATTAACACAATGTTGATAACGATACCTTTCCGTCAAAAGCCTAGCTTTGTACGTTGGTATGTTGCCATCCATGTATGTCTTCCTTGAAGACGTATAATGTACCAATAGGCACAATGCTTGTGGTACAACAACTAGTATCCAAAATAGTTGTTAAACATGGAATCCATTCCGAACTCATGGCACTTTGCCATAACAGGGAGTCGATACCTTGTATCACTTCCTCAAAACGTAGTCGGATGGTACACCACCATAAGATTAACATCTTAATGAGGTTAGATCAGAAACCCATACCCTAGGTTGTTTTCTGACTCTATCCGATCTACCCGATTTCTTGTGTATTTGAAGATTAATGGTACAGATTCATCATAGATGAATTGTTTGTGTTCCATTAAGGACTTCGTGCTTTGAATAGTATTACTCCGATTTTCATCGAGTATCACTATCCTCCCACTGACCACTGCATATCGGTATTCCTCTCAGGAAAACCGCATGGTGAGCAACAATCACATTGTTCTCATGTGGGATTTATAAGTACTATACTTATGGTTTCCCTTAGGATAACCTATATTGGCACTAATCCAATTTGGGTTCTTAGTTTGGTATCATCCAAACTTTATGCCTGGCATACCCAAATTATCAGGAATGAGAAACCTCGTTTCTTTCCTGTTCATATCCTATATGATATCTGTCAAACAGATTATATGGAACCTTATTCTAAATAAGTTTTGCACTGTTAATACATATCCTGTTTGAAGGAAATGATAGCTCAGAGCGACTCGTGATAAACCTTATCATGTCCAACAAAATTCGGTTTTAGTTCGGACACACCGTCTAACTGACGTGTCTCGTTTAATTGTGTCCTAGACAACAATGCCATAAATAAGTCTCTATTGATCAATCAATTTGAGCTATTTATTTGTCATTTATTTGTTTGAGATTTTATTATATTCAAAATATAAATTCTGTTATTTACATCTAATGTATTTATCTCAGTATCATCTTTATATAATAAAACACTTTAGTGTTTTAGAATATAAAGGTTCACCCGCAGTGGGTTAAACACTGATAAAGAGATAATGTTTCTAGTCAAACTAGTTACATTATAACAGTTCCTAATTTAAGTACACACCCAAAGGGTAGTTCCTAACTTAGGTATCTACGGTCGAAAAAGCGACTTTCGTCCTTTCCGATTCGCAGAGTAATCTCAGCTTGAAGTCAGTATCATGCTCAAAGCAGATTCTGAACATCAATACATATATATTATGTACCACACTAAGTATTTAAAATCTATTCAATAATACTAGCTGTGAACATAACTAAGACAACATTTTTTTTTTTTAAAGTTAGAGCCTCGCCCTTTCTTTAATTCCTTCGTGTCTTCCATATCCAAATGGTAGTCACTTTGGGATATGTCAATTATCCTTTTCAATATTTCACAAACCTTTGGCCAAGCCTTGGGTTTCGGAATATCGAAACGATGTGCACCTTGTGCTACATGCCCAATTGCAAACTTTGACTTTTCTCCACTAGAATAGTCAATTAATTCTCCAAGAATTATTAATTGCAATTTTAATACTTTTAAATCTAAAGATAGATTTATTATATTTAATTATTAAGCATTAAAGTCATCATCACATAAATCTTCCAAAGATTTTATGCTCTACTATTTGCTTAATTTTGGGCGTAACGTATAATAAGTTATTTTATCAAATAAAGTAACCTATTATTTATTCCCAATTTGAAAATAAATCATTTAAAATATTTTTAATCCCAGATTATATTTTAAATATCCAATTTTTCAATTTCTTATCTTGATTACAATAGTCCAACTATTTAATCAACGATTAGTGGTACTATATATATTATAATGATTATAATAGTCCAACTATATAATCAAATATAATCCAAATTAATTAACCTCAATTACATTGATTACTATAATCCAATTATAAAATCAACTGTAAACTGAAATTAATTAATTCAAATATATTGATTAATATAATCCAATTATATATAATCAAGTATAATACAGTCCAACTGTTTATTAAAACAACAATTTAAATATTAGTCCAACTAACATTTAATATTACGACGAAATAATTTAAATGAGCGCGTTTGGCGAGTGATTGAACGAATGTTGCAAATTCAATACTTGCCTCCCACTATTTTTCGTCGAGCCTCTAACCCTCTGTGGAGTACTCGGGAAACCGTGTTTCCTAGTGGGCTAGGATCCCGTTAAAGTATCATACAATCCTGACTTTGGTCAATAAAAATTGTATGATAATTAACAAGGTAGATGTCGAAGATCAATTGGATCCCATCCAACTCCTAGATCCAGTAGGTGGACATCCAAGTCCGAAACATATATCTAATATATGCCTATATATCGATATATACCCTACCCGTTTTCCTCTGAATCAACTAGGCCTTGGCTTTGGCCAAAAACAAACCTAGTGATCCCAGTCAAGCGTGGACCCATTGACAGGGAAGCTTCGTAATCAAATGTCTATGGACAAGAAGTGGTCTTGACTTTGGTCAAAAACAAACACAACTTGGACACGACACCGATATATAACAAAGCCTCGTGATTAAAGCACATCTTTGATGACAAGGGCTTGACTTTGGTCAAAAAACAACCCCTGACAATCTCCGATCTTGAGCAAGAATCACTCAATGGAAGGAAATGACGCTTGATATATAACGAGGGTTTTTCGCGTGCAAATTGGCTACCAATTTAATTATCTTTGTTAAGGTCTCATCATCATACACCCTTAAACATGCATTCTAAATACATAATAAAGCGTATATGAAAATAAAATAATAATGATATGCGGATGGATATTTTACATTGATCCTAGATCAAATCTCTCACTTTCTCTCTCCCGCTAGCACTTGTATTATTCTACCCGTTACACTACACTTCTAAAGAAACCTCTTTTACATGGAGGGGAATAGGTGAGAAGAGAATACAAAGAAATAAGAGATAAGGCTGGACACGCAGGTCCAATTTAATAAATCAAATTTTTACAATTTCCAAAATCGCCCAACCCGACTAATATCCATCCGATATACATTATTCAAACATCACAACCATGTATTCATACAAGCATGTTATCAATCAATCAATCAAATTAATTAATCTTGATTATTAGTGATCATCCAATGTTCAAACAAAGATTTGATTTTGTTCGAGTCAAACTCGTATTGCGAACACGTACTCAAAGTACAATTTCTACGAATTAAATTAAATTACATAATTAAATCCAATTTAATACGTATTTAATTCTAATTCATTATTTAATTCTAAATTAAATATTACACTTTTATTAACGAACCTTTACGACTTAAATTCCAAATTTAATCGCAACGGGTCTCAAAGCCCGATTAACATCTAATGTTTTATTTAATTAAAGTCCAATGGGCTTTTAATTAATTTCTATAGGCGTGGACTTTTGGTCAACTCGGGTCAAACCGAACAACCAAAATCCAATCCGGGAGTTACCCCATAAGCCTTTAAATTAATTTTGGCCCATTAGGCCCAATTAAATAATTAAGGTCCATTAAGTCATAATTGGACCTTTTGGATTCGGTTTTGGGCCTAATTGGATCCAACCAATTTTGCCTAAACCCAACTTTGTTACAACAAAGCCCAAAAGCCCAATTACAACCTAACAAGCCCAATTTCCAAAATCAAGCCCAAATTAATTAACTTATAAAATTCCAAATTTCACAATTAATTAACCTAAGTGTAATACACAATCAATTACCCATTAACATTTCTAAAATATCAATTAGCCTAATTAATCATGCACTTTAACAACCAAATAGTGTCCAACACAATTCAATTAAAATCAAACCCAATTAACATGCTATCAAGTCTCGGCAATTAGGGGTTTTTCAATTCGATTCGGTTTCAATCCAATTGAGTCCACAATCTTAATTTCCCAAATCAATTCAATTCATCCAATGAATTAAAACAAAAAATCACAATGAATTTCATGTTCTTAAGATTCGGCCAAGCCACTTTAAAGGGAAAAAATGTTCCAAATCAAAATTCAATCCAATTGAACTTCAAAACAACATTAACCAATTGTTTTAAGTCATCCAATGATCAAACAAAACAAAATTACCAAGACATTAGGGTTTGCAAATTTTCGGCCAAGCCTTCAATTTGGGGAAAATTGAATCCAATCCAATTTCATGAAATTGATCACACACAATCTCAATTAAACATGTTCTAAGCATACTTAAACATCCAATTCAATTAAACATGCTCAAACACATTTTACCCAATTTCAAGTTTCATGTTCAACCTAAAGAATTGGGGAAAATTGATCTAATCCAATTTTCTTGAAATTGATCATGCACAACTTCAATTCAACCTCATTCAAGCATACTTCATCAAACAATTCAACCAAATCATGCCTAAATCGAGTTTACCCAAATTAAAGTTTGACCAAAATAAGCAAATTGGGGAAAATCAATCCAATGATTTTTTATCAAATTGATTACATACAACTCAAATTCAATCATATATAATCATTCTCAAACAATCAATTTGACAGAATCAAGCTAAAATCAAAAAGCCCCAATTTGCTCAAGAACCCTAATTCGGTTTTCATGCATCAAAAGCTCATGATACCATTGTAGAGTTCAATCAAGTCCCAAGGATCAACAAATCATGCATAAAAACCGCATATGAACACATCAAAGGAGGTGCGGAATATACTCACATTGAATTTCGGTTTTGATGAATGAAGAACAAGGTGCGATTTTGCCTCCCTCCAAGCTCGGCAATGGCTTCTGGAACTGCAGTGAACGCACGGTGGTGACTGGTTCGGCTTCCTCCATGTTCGGCCATTGATGAGCACCATTGAAGCTCAAAGCTTCAAGCTTTCCAAGCTCATGAAGACACTTCCCTATCACCTATGTATTACTCAAGGTGTGCTAGCACTTGTTCATCTTCCATTTTGCTTCTCAAATCTCGGTCAAACCAGAAAAAAATTTGAGAAAAATCGGCTTGAGACCGTGAAGATGAAGAGAAGAAAAGGAGGGAGATGAGAGAAAACGTACATGTTGCATGTTGGAGAGAGAGAGTGATAATTTATATATATTTTTTTTTATTTTATTTTCAAAAAACAAAATAATATATATAAATCATTATCATATATTTCAAAAGTAAAAAGCAAAAGTCTAATAATGCTTTTTCTACTTTTACCATCATTTCTACTTTACTTTAAGTCATATCACATCACTTTAATAAAGTGACATGTTGTCAAGTCACATCACTCAAAGTGACAATTGATTTGACGCATGATGTGACAAACGATTTGACGCTTGATGTGACTCGCGTGCCGCGCTCGAATTCGAAATGCGAATGCGCTCGCAATCACTCTCGGGCTCGGGTTCGCTAATTCCAAATTAACGAATTTTCCGTCGCGTCGTAATTAAGTGATTACGCCTAGCGAATTCACTATTCACGTCGCTAACGAATTAATTCTAAATTAATTCGTTCGCCCGAATTAAAATCTAATTTTAATTCCGCGTCGAAATCCAATTTCGATTAATATATCGAATATATTAATTTTATCGATTAATTCCAAATTAATCGTTCTCTCTCTTTAATTAATATTTTATCCCAGATAAAATATCTCCGCAATTAATCCCAGATTAATTTTCTCTCTCATCGAATTAATCCCAGATTAATTCTATCTCTCTCTTCTAATTAATCCCAGATTAATCAAAGTGCGAGTATACGTCATCGGTGAATCTTCAGGAAGCGACCCATGAGATCTCCGGATATGTTGGCAGTAAATACGATCGTCGGACTGTCCGAACACGTAAGTACCTCGTACTACGTTTATATCGATTTACAAGACAAGGTTGGCTTCTAGCAAAGCGCCATGCCTACCCAATTCTCCAGAAATATTCTTACAGGAATATATAGATCTGTATCAAGCGTAGTATACCGTAGTATTGTGTATATCGGCCCAGTATCGGATAATCACGTGCTAGGGCTGGGGCTGGATAAGTGTCTGCCCCGTCCGAAGCACATGTCGGATGTCTGGTAACTAGTCTCTATAATCGGATATACATGACCTGTCATAATATCCCGATGGCCGCGCAGCACTTAAGAGCACTAGTACCGTATCCTGCGTGACATCATCTCCAATATGACTGAAGTGACTTCCGTCTTGACATCACACCCAATACTCTACGACTCTCTGATAAACCCAGAAGTGGTGTACTCAGAACCCGTTTAAAGTCCCCTACCACCAAGACCAAAGTATCGATTATCGTAAGTATTAGCGATGTAAGTCTCAGGTTAAGACCATACACACCTACCTTGATTTCGGCCTCCCATAGACACATAGTCATAATACCAATGGGATTCCGAGGGGTCTATCCAGAGCGAAGCTGTTTCCCGTACCATCGGTGAAACACAACCTCCTATCGCACTTGCATAAGTATCCAATACTTATATATATGAGAACTATGCCGTTGTGCCCTCACAAACGCGCACAAGTGCAATACTAGCCTATTCCGCATTATCGATGTCCAGTCTCGATAATACTACGGCTAGGGATATTTAATGATTAAACCTTCGGGGACTGATACTGTCTCATATCATTCTCAGTCCAGGTACTAATCATAGGGACCTCTCTTCATTTATATATCTATGGTGATCTAATCACAAATGATGAGAGTGCAATTTCCTTATTACATAGTTAATTTGCTACAACAACACAATGATCTGTGCAAATAGTGACGCTATGGGTCATATTATCCAACAGTATGGTGAAGGAAGGTTGGACTATTATTGTTGTAAACCTTCTTTTAAGGGTTTTGGAAACCATGTTGCTAATCAAGAGTTGTTGACCCCTCTTAGATGACCTAGATTTGATCTTGAGTTGTTTCTTTTGTTGAGACTTTGATTGGATTGGAAGAATGATGATTAAAGTAATGGATTTAACC
This sequence comes from Zanthoxylum bungeanum, assembly GCA_019454045.1. NCBI lineage: Eukaryota > Viridiplantae > Streptophyta > Magnoliopsida > Sapindales > Rutaceae > Zanthoxylum > Zanthoxylum bungeanum. Next base: position 10,497 of record SKCR01024588.1, read on the forward strand.
AATTTGGTCTAATTGTTCATTTTGAAGAATTTTGAAAATTATGGTTCATGACCAATTCCAAATTGGGGGCTTTTCAATTGTTGTGATGGGATGTGATATGACATATCAAGTTTTCATGTTGATTGGATTACATCTTGATGTGTTTTGATGCATGAAATGACAAAGTGACAATAATGCACCAAGGAGGAGCTCTCGGCCAAAAATAAGGAATTTGATTTTGTGCTTTGGTGTTTTGATGTTTTGAACATGTTAAGTTCATCTTAAAATGATTTAGAATCATTCAAAATTGATTTGATCAATTTCGGACTAAAAATGGACAAAAATACCAAGTAAGGGTAATTTGGTAAATTCACTTAAATATGATTTATTGAATTTATTTCATAATTTGATTATTGGAATATTAAATAAATATGTTTATTTGATTATCCGAGAAAAAGTTTTGAAATCGGAAAATACGATTTTCCACCACTTCCGATGCGTTACCGGGATTTAGCCCCTAAAACCCCTACAGTGTGTGTGTGTATATACATACATAAAAAAAACAAAAAAATCATATAAGTAAAATATGTATGTTTGTCAAAATGCCTTTAATAATGTTACGTTGGGAAACATTTAAATTTATGATTGTATAATCTTTGAAAAGTGCTTCGTACAAATGTACTAAAACTTTAATGAAACGTCGTGCTCATTCTTATTTTGAAAAAAATCTTCCAAAGCTTCGATTTATTCATTACACACTTTATTACATATATGTATACCGATATACAGACCGAGTATAAGAGGCATACCTAATTCAAATCAGAAACTTTATACACGAAATCCCTTCAAAAGTTCAAAACCCATATTACATCAAACATATAAAAACTCAAAGGAAAACATAACATATATATGTTTTCAAATCTTCTACCTAACAAACATATCATAACCATCAATAACGAACTGATCACATAAACATATACCACACGCATATCACAAGTTCAGTCTCATTCACACAATAGAAACAGATAACACACAAACAATCTTTAAACAACCAAATGACATTGATTATCATAAATGGAAAACATATTAAGAACTCCTTATAAACAATAACATACATTATCAAAAACAAAAACATATCACAGATTCTTTAAAGACAGTCACTTTCTATATCAGATACGGTAATCACTCATAATCCGAAATAGAAATTAGAATACAGATACCGATGACTGATCTAAAATGATAGCAGATTCATAAATTAGAATGTGAATTTCTTACAGACAAACACATTCTTTATCAAAAACAGAACACAACATGGAAGCCTTAGAGACATCACAATCATTGTTAGAATCGAAAACCACATTACAGACTCCATGCAATCATCTCATATATGATCAAAAATCAGAATAGGCGGTAATCATTTTTTAAAATTCAACTTATATAAAAATGAATCTTAATGAAATCGGAAGCTTCCAAAATCTAAAATCATCAAACTAATAAGATGTCTATTATCCGAGTCGCGCACAAAGACCTGACAATGTCCAAACAGGACCGTGTCAATAGAGGGTAGTGGGTCAGCCATTTTTTAATGGTCAAGACCCTAGAACAGACGCCATGAAGGGTTAAAATTCAAAAAATCATGATACAAGCATTGTGGCGGAAAACATATCGTATAACATCCAATCAGATCATATAAATCAAGTTATCTGAATTCTTTTCTCATTAACTTTCAGAAAAGTCATAAACTAAGAGTGTCATTGAAAACATAAATCAAAAGTGTTAGAAAAACTCATAAACCAGAAGTATCAAGATATCAAAATATAGATCAGAATATCATAAATAGAAAAACAGAAATATTCTCAAAATATCGTAAAAACTGATCTCTATGATCGAATTCAAATTTCAAAAAACTATGTATCACAATAACAGGCGTCTAGGAGCCAACTCGCTGGATGGACAAAAAACGAGGCGTCCAATGTCTGAATCGCACGCACTGACCGAACATTGTCTGAAATAGGACCAAGTCGAAAGAGGGTAACAAAACGATCGTAATCAGATACACAATACCCCATAAAACAAAGAATGCATAATGTAGCAAAATCATTTCATATCAAAAGCAGTGTCAAATTTTTTTATTTGTTTGGGAAAACTTTCCAAATGTCACATGCTATCACTTATTCCAAAAGACGCATAATCAAAGGCATCCTTACAGATTTCATTATATCACACACAGAGGCCTTATAGTACTAATATAAATATATCATATCAAAATGAAATTGCCTAATTGTACCAAATCATAACCAAAATCATCAAAGAACATAATTGTTAGAAAGCGAAAGTGTCATAAAGGCTTAAAATAAGTGTATGCTCACATAACAAGTGCATCTCCCAAAACACATATTTATCTGTCCTCAATCAACATGAATCCCTCAGGTCGGGCACATCATACAATAAATTTCATAGACATCAAGCATTGTCAAATGACTCGTACATCAGAATACATTATCACCATATCACATATATATATATACATACACACACACACACATATATATACATATATTCATAATATAAGATTATGCAAGGTTGAACCAAACCACCCAAAAACGTGGATTTAACCAACCCAAACTCATGGTGGTTTAGTCAACTAAAATTATACACATTTATATATAGATACATATATATACATACATATATTTACGCAATTTTCCTACGCACAAACAACAACCAACATATTGGTATACATAACATGGAATACTTACCTCGTCACGCGAACACTCCTGATCCTAGTTAAATCTGTCAAAATAAATGACGGAAAAAATTAGACCGGTGTCATGCATAATTCTCTACTCATCTATACAGACTTCCGGATCTTCCTAGAATGCCCAAATTAAGTCCATTTTCAACGATTTCAGTTTCATTACTCTCAAAACATCAAACTTTACATATTTATCACATCAAATTCACTTTTTAGCCCAAAACCCGAAAATCCTACTATTAGTCCGAAATCGTTACAAACATATCCAAAACCATTCAAATATATATTGTTCATTCCAAAACCAGTCAAATACACCTATTACAACATAATATAACATATTGGGACCATCAGATTGTAACGACCGGTAATTCTACTACTATTACATTATAGTACCGTAGTATTGCGGGATGAAGGTATCACAACATAAAATATGTTGAACATATACGCACTCATGAATTGACTATGGGGAACGATTGATACTCTTCGAAGTTCTGATACCGAATTGTATGATGCTTTACTAATGGACAACCTATGGTTTTTGGCCCGTATCTTTCTGATAAGAACTCCGATTTCTATGAATTTTATATCTTTGGAAAGCTGATTTCGAGACCTACAACTTCCACGTTGAATATTTTTTCAAAATTAGACCAAGAATAGGTCAAAAATGAAAGTCGAAATTCGGATGAATAGTGATTTAGGGGTCAAATGTAAAAATCCCAAATTTTCCACACACTTCTACACTTTTCCACAACTCCCAAATATCTAAGGCACCCCACTATATAAAAAGAGTACTATTTACAAATCACAAATTTTTGAAACAATAAGAAATGAAGAGACGTGAGATGAGGAAGAACTAGAAGAAGAAGTAGAAGAAGAAGAGAGAATAAGAAAAAAGAAAAGAAAGAAAAGAAAGAAGAAAGGAGAAAAGAAGTAAAGAATGAGAAGATGTGCATCAATGGAGGGTTTAGAGAATGAAGAAAACCAAGAAAAAGAGAAGGAAGAATTCATGACCCAAATTATGAATTTTTAAGTTTTGATGAGTTAATGCTTGTATTATGTTGGGAGCTTGGTTGTGATGATGGTAATATGATTTTTGACAATTAAAACAATGGAAATATTGATGAATCCTAATTTGTGGAGTTTTGGGTATAACTTTGGGAAGTTTATAAGATAGATTAAAAGTTGAGTTGTTGATGAATTGGTGGTTTAATAGATGTGAAATTGAGTGTAAGATGATGTATTGTGTATTGGTTTTTAGTATGGAAGTGTTGGCATGGAGTGGATTTTAATGTTTTGAGCTTTGGATGAACTTAGATAAGCAAAATAGAAGCCTGGAAACCCAGGTCGTGTCGCGACGCTGAAGAACTTTGCATCGCGACATAAAAGGAAAATGACGACATGCTTATGGATGTGTGCGTCGTGACGTACAATGGTTTATGTCACGACGCGAGGCACATAATTTCCCAGAATCAATTTTAAACCCCCCCCCAGTTCTGCCTTAGCGTGTTAGAGACCACCCTTAGGGTCTCGTATAAGTTAGTAAAAATATCATATATCAAATTATGATCATCATAAGCCTCGTGTATATAATATATGGATGTATCTTTAAACATTGTGAAGTATCGAGGATTATTTTACTACGATGATGCTAATTAAGTTCCCGATCATAGATTATCCACAGGAACCACAATCTCCTTCGATAAGGGATCCAGTGCCAGCCAGATTCCAAAACAGTGGGTGGACACTATTCTTTTAAACTAATTTTTATTTTCTTTCAGACTTATATTTTACGCTTTATGGCATTAGAAGATTTTCTTTACAGTTATTTTCATATAAAGATATGTTTGAGAAAGTATATATTTTTCAGAAAACATTATGTACAGTTTTGAGACTCAAAGTAAAGTAAGATTTTTATTTTTTTTCGGGCCATGGGGAAAAATCCACCACAGTATACAACTTGATACAGTTTGGAATTGACGGACAGAGACATGTACACATGTAGAGGATTGGGGGGACGGCGATACATAATGCCCTCAGATCCTAGAGCAGGGCTAGGTAGACGGCGATACGTAACGCCCATAGACCCTAGTTTCAGAGCTTGGGTGGTAGCATAGATCCGCACCCCCAGTTCTAGTTTGTGGCTTGGGGGACGGCGATACGTAACCCCCCAAGACCACCAGTTTCAAAGACAGTAGTAGCATACTTTGGGGGATGGCGATACGTAACGCCCTCATACGTCAAGGTTTTCAGATACAGAGCAGTTCACAGTGATCAGATTTTCAGTAAACCCTTTTTCAGAAAATCAGATTTTCAGAAATAGTTTTCAGAAACCAGAGTTTCAAAAGCAGTTTTCAGAAAGACAAGTTTTACAAAAGAGATTTCAGACGAAGTTTTCAGAAAATGAGTTTCAAATTTTAATTTCAGAACTAAATGATTTTAGCATTTCAAATTTATAGTCCACTCATTTAGATCGTACAACGATCTAACCCCCTACTCTCAGTTTTCTGTTCTTGCAGAAATTCTCGGAGGACGAGCTCGGGAGGACAGATACTGATGCAGTCACTAGGGATGAAGTCCACCAGTACGAGTCAGAGATAGAATGAGAGTTCAGTTAGAGTCAAGTATGAGTCTTGTAGTAGTTTTGTTTGTGTGTAGTCAATGTAAAAACAATTGTTACTAAGTACATTAATCAATATTGAGTTTGTTTTCTGTATTTTTGAGTTGGGTTGCAGTCTCATACAAAATATAGTCAAATAGAGAAAAGTGTATTAGTATTTGTTATGGTTAGATAATCAGAGGCTTATGGGGTTAGTACTGTTATCCCCTGCCGGTGACATCTCCCAGATCGGGGATGTTACAAAGATGGTATCAGAGCATGGTCTATGGAGTCAGTGACTGCAGTGGGAGAGTGATGGGGTCTGGTATACGCAGTATGTCTGGGATACTCGTATGTGAGGCACTACCTCTCCAGTATCCGATCCTCGAGTACGTCATCAAAGATCTATAGACAGGTTAGTGAGCCTTCCTAAATTAATCGAATAGTATTCTTTACAAAAATAATCATACTCTAGATCCAAGATTAGGAATCTTCTCGAAGTTATTTCAGCTTACTCTCAGAAGAACAAACAAGTTATGAAACCAGACAGTAGGATTTTAAAGTTATCAAAGGAATGAGAAAGGAAAGCTATAAGAAAGTAAAGAATGATGTATAAAGTATAAGTAGCCAGAGATAAAGAATGGTAAAGAGCTGGAATCAGGCAATGAAATTTTGAGGATATATACCCTAGATAATAGAAAGAGAATAGAAAAGCTCGATTAAGTAATAAAGTGCCTAGAAGATGTAAAATCTCTTCCCTCCTCAGAAAATTCATTCAAGCTGAACTAGTAGTCTTCAGGTACTTCCTATAGATAGTAAAGTCCCATGAGTACCCACCCAGGAAAATAGAAAGAGAAAGAAAAAGTTAGGAAGTGGAGTAAGATACAGAAGGCAGATATCTAAGCAATTAGAAGTAAAAAAAGATAAAGGAATAAAAACAGATAAGGAAACCCGAAATCTGTAGTAACAAGAATTAGAGACACAAAATTAAGTAATAAAGGAAAATATCAGAGACTGTAGTAAAGAAGAGTGTAGCAGGACTAGACCATAATAGAATATTGAGTAGATCTAAACAAAATTTCTTTCCTTCAAGCATGATTCATTCCCTCCTCAGAAATTCTTCCAAGTTGATCTTAATAACGCTCGAGTACCTCGAATAGATCGCAAGTTCCCCGAATAACAGAAAACAACCATAAGGCAGAAGAAGCAAGAAATCAGGATTCTTGTGAAGGCTTCTGATAGATGAAATATGCCATAAGGCCCCGACCTACCTAGATCTTTACCCCTCCGTGATGTCAGACAATGAAGCTGTCATGATGGAATCTTGCTCATACCTACCTTACATGAACAACAAACTCCCCCAGGGCACAGAGTACCAAAATAAGAATATGAAAACTAATCAAGGCATAAGATGATTGTCCTAGTCCCTACCAGCATAGATATAAATGACTGTAAGAAGCCTGACAAGAGTTCATTTTAGGAAATGAAAGACCTTGGAAGATAAACCACCCAGAAAAAGGATCAAGTAAGTTTTCAAGGATATAAAGAAGAAAACCTAATATAGTCCACAGATCAAGGCAAGGTAGCGCGACGTTGCAAGACTAGTAGGAGTCTATAAGATGGATTAAATTTAGTAAAACCCATAGAACGGTTCAAGTCAGTAAGAATCCATGAGCATATACAAGTATAGACCCAAGATGTTGGAAGTATCTAGGAATGACAAGAGTACTAGTATAAAAAGTAGAATATAGTGCCCAATCGAAGTTTATAACAAGAATAGAAAGTGGAGACCTAAGAAAATAAATAGAAGAATGAACCACCGCTAGCCTTAGTAGCAAGAAGTATAGCAAGGAAATAGGGTATGCAAACGGTAAGAGGAACGCGATGAGTAACAAGAAAATTCAGTGTATTTAGGCGCAAAGATAACGTAACGAGAAAATGGTAGAGTAAAGAATTGAAAATAGTTGTGGGACCCTAGAGCCTAATAAAGAAAAGAATCGGTAAATGAGAGCAATGGATAGATTAGACAAATCACGAGATGGCTCGACAAACAAGTCGATGAATCCAAAGAAACATAGACAAGAAACATGAGATGAGAAGGTTCGACGCTACAATAAGTTGAGCTAAGTGTGGGAACCTCCATAGAAACCAGGAACCCTCAAGAAAGTAAAAATATTAGAAGTACAAAAGATCATGGAGAACGACTCTTAGGAATATAGTGAACAACTTATAAAGAATCTCATGGTATTGAGAAGAAGGATTTTAGGAAGAGAGTAGTGTATGGATCAAAGATTTAGTAGAAGATGTCCTTAGTAGTTGAAGTAGATAGAGTTTTCAAGGGAGTAAAAGAGTAAAGAGTTTAAGGAACTAAGATAAGAAATGAACGTTCGTAGCAAAATGAGTCCCTTAGGAAAGATAACAAAGATATTATTGTAGTATTTAGAGAAAGAACATAGTAACCACATAGAGTTAAGCAACAGAAAAGGTAAAGAGATAATATAAGGAACTCATTGGGAAATATGCTTCTAGTAGGACTTCGTATGGGATACGGAGTGATTGAATGATGAAAATGACAGGAGTAAGGTTAGGAAAGGAAAGTCAGATAAGTTTTAGCAAGTAATACCCAGTGTAGGAAAGACACCAGATAGGTATACACGAGAGTCCTAGGTAAAGAGTATGTGCCACCGGATCACCGTAACAGAGGAGCCTCAAAACAAGTTCCCACCCTCCCAACCCTCGATCAACATCAGTAACAAAGATGAACCTTGGGCGTAACCTTGAAATACTCCAAAAGCAAGCATACGTATAGTGATAAATATCGAAACATAAGATTCTTACTAATAGCAACAAAACAAAATAAAAAGAAAGGAAGAGATAGCCTAAGTAAGAGATTTAAAAATGAGCTTTTAGATAAGGAAACAAAGAGAAGAAGTACTAGTTAAGCATGCGATAAGAATGTAAGAGGACAACGTTAAAAATAACCAAGGACATATGAGAACAAATATCCTTCGAATAAAGGAACAGAGATATAACCCATAGCAGTTTCAGTTATAGAACGAAGTAGAAGAGTAATTGAAAAGGTTAGCTGACACGAGGATTGAAAGTGAAATTGTCAAGGCGTAACAACAAACATGAGAAGAAATACTAAGTAAGTGTTGACATAAATGTAGTATGGTATAGAACCAAGAAAATAAGTTTACCATGATATGAAAGACAATAAAGAGAAGGAATCTTAGCATGCAATCAAGTATAGAAGATGAGTTAACGTAAAAGAATAGTAAAGAAAGACTAAAGACATGAGACTTTCAGATGTAGTTTAAGAATGAAATAAGAGTGAGTGATAGCCCTGGGTAAAAGAATCAGAAAAGAAGTTTTCCAGATGGAGCAATGTAAAATAAGGAAGTAGGCAAGTAACGACTAAGATTCTAAGGAGTCAATGTAAAGAAGAATGATATTCCTCAGATCAAAAGAGACAGAGACATAGACCAAGAGTTCTCAGTAGATAGTAGAATAAAGCGGAGGATGAAAAGAGTACTAAGAAAAGGTTAGAGAATGAACTATTAAGGTGCGACGACGGTATGAGAGAATACTTAATAAGTAAAGACAAAGTAAGTAATAACAAGGAAATTTTTGGTTAAGTAATCATATAAAGTACCCCGCCTTAGTCTAGGATAACCAAACCACTGCAGGTTTGGGATGGTTTTAGCCGCGAGTGTGGGTGGTTGTATCAAAGCAAAGTACGACTTTTGAAATTGTCCAAGAGAAGTAATCATATAACGACTTTTGAAAGCAAAGTACGAAAGAATATAAGCTTTAACCAGAACCAAATCGAGAGGGACCACTAAGAAATTATCCAGGAGTAACACTTTAGGTACAAGTGGCGTCGATAGACAATATCAGTAAGTTAGAGAACCCCAAGCCCCCTTAGAAAAGCAGAAATTTTGGAACTTGAAGAGAGAAGCTCATGAACAGTCGAAGTTTGCAAGGAAAATATAGAAAGTTAATAGCTAAGTGATGAGAAAGAATATTAAGATCAAGTTGGGCAAATGGAGCAAAGAAATACTGAGTACAGTTATGAAGACAACCGAATCTATAGTAAGAGTCAAGTACTAGTTACTAAGAATTCGATCAAGTTAAGTAATTATGGAGCATTAGTAGAGACCTAAAAGAAAGAGATTTTTGGAGATAAGGAATATTGAGCATAACTAAAGGTTCAGAAAAATAGTAGTCAATGATACTTAGTAGAGGACTTAAAAAATGAGAACTTAGAAAAGAGAAAAAAAAAAGATCAAGTAAATAGCTAAGACTGGAGCCAAGGAGATAAATGTACTAGAATTCCAAGATATTCTCGAAACTATGAAGAACCGCAAGTTAGACCCCAGAAAGGATTCGAGGACGAATCCTATTTAAGGGGGGGATAATTTGTAACGACCAGTAATTCTACTACTATTACATTATAGTACCGTGGTATTACGGGACAAAGGTATCACAACATAAATTATGTTGAACATGTACGCACTCATGAACTAATCTTGGGGGACGATTGATAATCTTCGAAGTTCCAATACCGAATTGTACGATGCTTCACTATTGGACAATCTACGATTTTTGGCACGTAACTTTCTAATACAAACTCCGATTTCTATGAATTTTATATCGTCGGAAATCTGAGATCAAGACCTATAATTTCCGCGTTGAATATTTTTCCAAAATCGGACCAGGAATAGGTCAAAATTGCAAGTCAAAATTTAGATGAATAGTGATTTCGGGGTCAAATGCAAAAATCCCAAACTTTCCACACACTTCTACACTTTTCCACAACTCCCAAATATCTAAGGCACCCCACTATATAAAGAGAGTACTATTTACAAATTACAAATTTTTGAAACAAAAAGAAAGGAAGAGACGTGAGATGAGGAAGAAAGAAGAAGAATAAGAATAAGAATAAGAATAAGAGAGAAGAAAAAAAAAGGAGAAAGGAGAAAAGAAGTAAAGAATGAGAAGATGTGCATCAATGGAGGGTTTAGAGAATGAAGAAAACCAAGAAAAAGAGAGGTAAAAATTCATGACCCAAATTATGAATTTTCAAGTTTTGATGAGTTAATGCTTGTATTATGTTGGGAGCTTGGTTGTGATGATGATAATATGATTTTTGACAATTAAAACAATGGAAATATTGATGAATCCTAATTTGTGGAGTTTTGGGTATAACTTTGGGAAGTTTATAAGATAGATTAAAAGTTGAGTTGTTGATGAATTGGTGGTTTAATAGATGTGAAATTGAGTGTAAGATGATGTATTGTGTATTGGTTTTTAGTATGGAAGTGTTGGCATGGAGTGGATTTTAATGTTAAAAGCTTTGGATGAACTTAGAGAAGCAAAATAGAAGCCTGGAAACCCAGGTCGTGTCGCGACGCTGAAGAACTTTGCGTCGCGACGCAAGAGGAAAATGACGACATGCTTCTGGACACTGCACGTCGCGACGCGCAATGGTTTGCGTCTCGACGCGAGGCACAGAATTTGTTAGAATCAGTTTTACACCCCTCAGTTCTGCCCTAGCGTGTTAGAGACCACCCTTAGGGTCTCGTATCAGTTTGTAAATATATCATATATCAAATTATAATCATCATAAGCCTCGTGTATATAATCTATGGATGTATCTTTAAGCACTGTGGAGTATCAAGGATTATTTTACTACGTTGATGCTAATTAAGTTCCCGATCATAAATTATCCACAGGAACCGCAATCTCCTTCAACAAGGGATCCAGTGCCAGCCAGATTCCAAAACAATGAGTGGACACTCTTCTTTTAAACTAATTTTTATTTTGTTTCAGACTTATATTTTACGCTTTAGGGCGTTAGAAGATTTTCTTTACAGTTATTTTCATATAAAGATATGTTTGAGAAAGTATAAGTTTTTTAGAAAACATTGTGTACAGTTTTGAGACTCAAAGTAAGATTTTTATTTTTTTTCGGGGCATTGGGGAAAAACCCACCCCAGTATGCAACTTGATACAGTTTGGAATTGACGGACAGAGACATGTGCACATGTAGAAAACTGGGGGGATGACGATACGTAACTACCCCAGATCCTAGAGCAGGGTTAAGGGGACGGCAATACGTACCGCCCCTAGACCCTAGTTTAAGAGCTTGGGTGGTAGCATAGATCCGCACCCCCAGTTCTAGTTTCTGGCTTAGGGGACGGTGATATGTAACGCCCCAAGACCACCAGTTTCAGATACAGTAGTGGCATTCTTTAGGGGACGGTGATACCTAACGCCCCAAAGTCATGGATTTTCACTGTTGGCTACAATTAGGCGTATGAGGGGGCGGTGATACGTAACGCCCTCTTACGTCAAGGTTTACAGATATAGAGCGGTTCACAGTGATCAGATTTTCAGTACACCTTTTTTCAGAAATAGTTTTCTGAAACCAGAGTTTCAAAAACAGTTTTCAGAAAGACAAGTTTTATAAAAGAAATTTCGGACGAAGTTTTCAGAAAAAGAGTTTCAGATTTTGATTTCAGAACTAAATGATTTTAGCATTTCAATTTTATAGTTCACTCACTTAGATCGTACAACGATCTAACCCCCCCACTCCCAGTTTTCTGTTCTTGCAGGAATTCTATGAGGATGAGCTCGGGAGGACGGATATTGATGCATTCACTAGGGATGAAGTCCACCAGTACGAGTCAGAGATAGAGTGAGAGTTCAGTCAGAGTCAAGTATTAGTCTTGTATTAGTTTTGTTTGTGTGTAGTCAATGTAAAAACAATTAAAACTAAGTACAGTAATTAATATTGAGTTTGTTTCAGTGTTTTTGAGTTGGGCTGCGGTCCCATACAAAATATAGTCAAATAGAGAAAAGTGTATTAGTATTTGTTATGGTTAGATAGTCAGAGGCTTTTGGTTTAGTACTGTTATCCCCTGCCGGTGACATCTCCCAGATTGGGGATGTTACACAAATAGCTTAAGTTCTCAAATTACATTTTTTTGAAAAAAAATTCGCCAAACTTCCAATAACGCTACGGAAGAATCCTGGACCCTCAAAAACTTTCTAGATTCATCCAGAAATTATCATATCATCATATTTAACCCATATTTATCATTATGTTCATCAAAGCACAAATATGCACGAGACCAATTTTTACCGGAAACTCGCTATCCTACTGGATAGATCCAGTTCATTCCGATTACACATGGATTCTATCAATAGCACAATTTCAAAATATTCTAACTTATCCAATTCAATATAAGTCAATTCATTGCTCTACGACACTACTGGAACCATCCGAATACAAATAATCTTAACTAAAATAGTGATATTTTTACCGGGAGGTCTTATCTAAATTCCGTGGGTACTAGTGGACTCCCAACGCTCCCAGGAATGCATAGTAATCGACAAAATTGGAATCAGAGCTACTGTTCATATAGAGGTTACTATTCACTATTTCTTTCTTCCTTGTTTTACGGCATCCGAGCACGGATTAGAAAAACCGTCACCACTATCTTGTAGTACTCTCCGAGGAATTCGATTTGGCAGGTGGCTCGACACGTGTATCGAAGCGACGAGCCGAGATCGAAAAAAAGTAGGTGCGTGCGTTTTCTTGTCTCCTCGTCGTTTTTCGACGGTTTCATCAGGCCACCACCGGCCACTAGTGGGTGCATGATGGTCTGATGGTCCTATCCCTATCGGTGTGCCGGCTGGCAGTGGCCAAACGTCGGCCGACGACCACAGAACACTCCCACGCCTGAGACGTTGATAGGTCGAGTGAAGGCTTTTTGAGAATTATGTCTACTAATGCAATTTCCAAAATCTGTGAATATTGATAATAAATTTGGAAAATTATGAAATAGCCCAGCGAAATTTCAGTTAGGTTATTTTCTTGGGCTGAAACTGAAATCAGTAAAATTGAGGTCTTTTTGCTCAAAATTACGAAAAATATTCAATACTAAAGTTGTTCGTCTCAGAAAAATGAGTCCAATGGTTCAAAAATTATCTCAATCAGAGTTCGTTTATTATTTTTATAACCGAAACAATAAACTTTCTCCGTATATAAATATCATGTAACCACTTTCTTTTGAATTTCACAATTTCTAATGTAACAAAATCTCACTTTAAAATATTTCGATCTATTATTCAACACTTAAACTCTTATATCCCAACATCACCAAAACTATGATTAGAGAACCTTATAGAACTGTTTCGAAAACTCATGATATTATAATAAGAAATTTTACTCGAAAATGTTCTCAACCCGCAATTTAATAATAATTCCCCAATAATTTTCAATGGGTATGCCAAAAATTTAAGCTCTTTTTACGTTTCCCCAAGCGGAGAGGGAAGGAAAAAAACTGAGAGTTACAGAGCAGAGAGACTTGTGGTAGCCAAAGTCTGAAGTCTCTCCGAAGAATCAATTGAATGGAAGGAAGAGTAGAGGATCGCAACAAGAGGAAGCTAAGCATTGTCTGGGAAGAGGTGCTTCCAGAGCGAAACGACGACGTACCAGCGGAGCTTATCGTGAATAAGGCGGACCCACCGACACCGGCGCCAATCAGCAATGACTCGGGAAGTGGAGAGGAACTTGCAAGGAGCATTCCTGATCACGAGCTGGGACCTAAGATTGCGAGGATGAAAGAAACTTACGGAAAGCTGCGTCACAATTTGCCCGACAAAGGCGAGAGGATTCTTGCAACTGTTACGCTCCTGGAGAAAGAGCGCAAGCAAAGGAGGATTGCTCGAGCTGAGACGGTTTGTTTTGTTAGATTTTTTTTTCTTTTTTAGAATTCAAATCTTTTTTTAAAAAAATTATTTATTTACTTATTTTTCTGTTTGGTAATGAGCAAGTAGAAGTCGTCTAGACACGGATAGAAAATACAAGGGTCTCTTATAATATGAAAAGCTTATTCATTCGTTCTTTAACACCTTATTTGGATGAAGTACACCATAGTTTACTAATATATGGTATGATATTGTATTGTATGGTATTATATTATAATTAACGTTACCATGTTTAGGAAGATGGTATTGTATGGTATGATTAAATAATATGTTTTTGTTTGGTTTGATGATATGGCATGGGTCCAAAAATGATAAAATGATTAAACTACCCTCAAACACATAAATGTTGGGGATATGTCCTAGAACCAATCGTGTCATATGGTTTAGGGGTATTATCCTTATGTAAATATAATTTTCTAATTAGTCATAAATTAGTTTACAATTAATATAATGACAATCTTGTAATATTTTTCATCGGTTCAGTTGTTATCATATGATTATGCAAAATGCGATCTCGTGATGTATTACTTGTCGAGACTCTATCTGCAAAAGGTTATAGATATGAGTACATAGTTTCGATTTAAATACATCCGAATTTGTTTTCGATTGAGGTGACGTCATCAAGGATGATCACATCGCTCGACTGGCATATTTTTGATGCTGCCATTGATCAATACTTGATACTGTTGGGAGACGAGTCTCGCGTCACAAGAGCATGAACATCGGTAATACGTTAGAGAAACCTGTTACTGAACGTGACCAAACGCGACGAATCACATGAGCGATTATTCGCAGTCAATGATTCATCACACAACGACTAGTATACCATTAGTCCTTTGACTTGAGATGTCACGGCTGCCGTCCGCATTGAGATGCATTTTTCACTTGTGTATATCACACCGGGCTAGCCATGCCTGGTGATAAAACCTACTTGCAATGTGTTCTTAATGTATTAGGACAGGTGATGATCGAGATGGAATATGATGGCTTAGATACTTGACCTTCAGATCTTAGGCGGACATGTCATACACGGGGATCAAGTCTTCGGCTGGAGCACACGTCATCCAAAAATATGTTTCGCGGATACTTGGATCCCGTATATGATTGATTTCCTTATCCTATGATCAAGTTAGGGGCTTGACGACTTCATGGCCTGCACTTGATTGGAAGTCGACAACAGAGAGACTTTACTACACGTAAATACAACTATATGGGTTTATCCGATATTTCATTCTTCATGTCTGGGGGTTATGACATCTTGCTAGAGGTCACTCATGATCATTGGGAACTTCGGTTGCAATGGGTTGTGCCGAAGTGATACAAATGTGTTAGTGTTAACTCATATACAGTTCACGGAGAACCCATTGGGTCACACACATTAGCCAAATGATTGACGAATTAATTAAATTGCTTCGATATATGATCGCAAGACAATTTATATACTTTATCGGTAAAGTGAAAAATATTTTCCGGTTTTGACTCGCTAGCACCCGCTTATTAGAGAAATGTTCCGTTGATTTTAGAAATACCATAAATATGATTTGCGAACAGTCGAGAGACTAATAAAGATGTTTAAGAGACAGAGATATTCGTGATTATAATATTTTAGTATTATAATATATCTAGATATTTAATTACTTTACACATGTCAAAATTAGATTTGGACAAGTGTCAAGTTCTTGTCTTTACACGTGGCATTATGTGATTTTGCCAAGTGTCAAGATGTCATTAAATACAAGATATTTAATTTTGTATTTAAGATTAAATATTTATTTATCTGTAAATAAATAAGAATATCTAGATATTTAATTTACTTTAATAATGACAAATTTAGATTTGGACATTTGTTAAAATATTAAGGTGACACTTGACACCATGATTTGTTGACAAATGTCAAGATCTTATTAAATTCACCAAATTAGATATTTGATCAATTATGTGGATTTAATTGAAATACTTTATGTATTTAGATTATTTATTTAATTATATTAAATATAAAATAATTGTTTTTATATTTGATATTTAGCAAATATCTTAAATATTTTTAACTAGCCTATTAGCATTTGACATGTGGCAAGTAACTCGTTTAACTTATTACTTGAAGTCAATTGACTTGTAACTTGTTAAACAAAATGACTTGTAACTTGTTATAGTAGGTTGAAGTCACTTGGTGACTTAGGTTAAAGGTTATGTGTATTTAATATAGAAATGAAACAAAAATCTCAAGATACACAAGAGAGGGGAATTCGGCCAAGGCCTTAGAGTTGAGGGAAAAAAATGTTTTCTTTCATTTTCCTAAGCGTTAGAGATTGAACAAGAAGATGGAAATGAAAGGGACTTGATTCCTTTATATTTCTTCTTCAAATTTTAAGCTTAGTTGCTTCCATTTCTATAGGAAGTTGACTTAGCTAAAGTGTTGTGAAAATAGTTTACATAAGCTTTGATTAATCTCTCAAAATTATAAATCAGAAGTTTCGTCAATCGATTCGGTGTGTGGATACCCTTGGAGGCAACCGGAGACGGTTTTCTTTCCGAATTGAGCTCACGGGAGGTATACACGCTTTACTCTTCCTTATATACTTATATATATATATATATATATATATATATATATGTATGTTCCTTTTATTGTGTAAAAGAAAAATTTTAAAAACCCATAAAGATCGATTGTGATCTTTCGTGTGCTTTTTCCTCACGGTTCGTCTTACGACCGTAGCCACGGGAAGGGAAACTGTTTCTCACCTTCAATAAATTCATATAAAATCATATTAAATCCAATTTTTTTGTCCTGAAATTAGATTCAATGAAAGACATAAAAAATTCTTAAATGCATACGAAATTATTACTCATTAATCTAAAGTCAATAAATTATAAGAAAAATTAATGTATAAAATGGATAACAAATATGAAAAATCACATTCTTAATAAAAAAAATATTTGAAAAAACAATCCATAATATATAAAAATTTCATCGAATTTAAATCCATACAAACCATAATATCATCCAAAATAATCTACTATTAAAATCGCACAACCTATAATTTAAATAGTTATAAACATATTAATATTCAAAAAAATTGACCATCTTAGTGTTATCCACCAAACATCATCTCAAGCAAAAACTCTTTGCGTCGTTCGGGTGGGAAACTTATAAAACCAATCAACATATAAACATGGAAAAAATATTATCTAGGCAAAATAGTAATCAAAGCTTACTCAGTGAAAGAGCCAACCAACAAGAGAGAGTTAACCCTAATCGAGAGGTGAGTTTAACTATTTTTGTTTATTAATATAATATATTTAATAGGGTAGAATTGACAATTTAAAATCTTATTAAGGATATTTTAGAAATAGAAAATTATAAAACCATGATAAATCACCGAATCCATGGTTTAAAAAACTCTTCAAAATTCATGGTTTTCAAATCTTGAGATTACAATGAGAAACCATATTATGAACATGGAAGTCAAAACAAACTAAAATTTGAACTATACCATACCATATGAAACTATGACAAATCATGAAACAAACAAGGTGTAAATGTTTTGTGGTTAAAATGTTGATATTTTATTTCAGAGTGGGGTTAATATGTTGATATTTTATTTCAGAGTTTACTTCATTAAGCATAAAGATTGTTGTTTTAGTTCACTCTCTGCCTGTAAAAGTGAGACGAATTATAGGATGTATTCTTGGGAGTTAAGAGCCGGTGTATTTTAGGGTTGATTCTATGTGATATTTAGATAAAGGTTTCATTTTTTTACTCTAGTTTTGTACTTTTATTTCACTAGCGTTTCTAATAACATCGATGATGTAATCAATGAAATGTACTATTGTTTGGTAATAGCTATATTGTATTTTGTCAATAGGTTTGGCTCCTCCCTCCGTTGCTTCTATTGAACTTTAGATATTTGTCATTTTAACCTAAAATGCGACTATGTGAGTTTGGTGCCTATTAGATAATAAATTTTAATTATTTGAGCAATCTTATCTAAAGCTATAGTTTTAAAGTAATTCAGAGGAACCAAACCTATTACAGATATATACTAAAAGAATCTGATAATCTTTCTTGCATTCTTTTATTCCAATTTTAAAGATCATATTTTAAATACTGGGACTTGTAATTGTAAATGATGACCAGGATTTACCTTGTCCTATGGGTATGCGGAGGATTGTAAATTTCTCCAAAATTAGTGCCCATTTGGTATACACTTCATCTTGGGATTGTGAGATGTTGATTGTCCAGTAACCTTTAGGATTTATAGTTAATATTATTAATTTGTACTTGTTATTGTGGAGCATTTTTGCTAATGTTAGTAAAAAGGTGTAGCAGGTGAAGTTACATTTGATGTGTTTATTCATGAAAACAATAATGTTAATCATGGTTCATTGCACTTCTGATTCGGTAGGATGTTAAGGGAAGCAGGAAGCCGACACGATCTATGTACTCAGGTATTATCATATTTCTTGACTGACAAGTTTGTGATTGTTTTGTTTATAGTATATGGTGATGGTCTATTCACCTATGTGAAGGGTTTAGAACTTGTGCGTCTGCCAACTCAAGTCTTAGGCGTGGTTAGAGGTCAATTGCCATGGTTGTTACTTAGTTATCACAAATGAGAAATGTCCATTTGATATTATTTGAGTTCCTGAAGATAAACAACTTCAAGTTTCACTATTTTTCTTACGAACCTACCGAAGCTCCCAAGTTGCTCCCCCAATGAGTTCTATTTATATATATATATAAAATGTCTATAACCATGAGACAAGCACAAGATAGTAGTATATCCATCTTAAATGTTTACTCACTCTCCCTATCCTTTTATTTCTGCTTTCTTCACACAAAGACCCCCCTTTTGTTTTTAGAAATGGTCACTCATACCTCTCTTGGTTTGTCCAAAAAGGGGGTCTTTAATTTTATTTCCCAAAAGGCATTTGTGTGATAGTTTTTTTAAAACAAGGGGGTTCAACTATGGGGTGTCGTTGCCCTTTGCCAACTATTTGTGATGTAGCTATGAAGTGCATAATTTCAATCATATGTGATTATGAAGGTCAATATAAGGTCAATGGTTTCTCAATTAATACTATTCTTGAGCCATAACCATTTAGTGTTGTAGTTTGCTATAACTTTTAACAAGACAAACTATTTGAGGATTTTAAGTTTATTCTCTAGATGCTTCAGATTGCTTTACACAAAGGACTTCATCATCTCAAATCTAATCAAAATCCTCATTTGCCTATGTTTTTAGTGAGAAGATGGAAGAAAATGTATGGTATTCTGCTTTTACCATCACCTCTTTACAGCCTCTTTTGCATCCAATGTAATTTCTTTTACCTATTCTTAATACATTCGACAGAGAGATTGTAGAGAAGCGAATGCATTTGATAAAGACTTATCTATATTAGGTAATTGTGACCGCCGGAAAATGAAATCTGATGGGGACTTATCACAACGGGGAAGACAAAAAGATCGGTCATCGTTGAGAAAATGGCCTTTCCATAGAGGAGATAAATCTTTTACTTCAAATGGTTTTAAAAAGAACAGAGCTTCTTTCACTTATCCGTCCCATCAGACTGGAGAAAACTCGTCCAGCTGTTTGCTGAAGAAGTTAGCATCTTTTTCACTTGATATGACTGATTTCTTTTGTACTTCATTGTTTCTTGTTTAATGTTTTGCATGTCCCCTGGAGTATCAAGATATTATATTAATTATGCCACTTCTGTACTTGAATGGATTAAATGATATTTCTAATGCTGCTACTTTTCTTCTTCCCCTTCCCCTGCCCCCCTCCCGCTCCCCCTCATGTTTCTGGTTAGGAATGATGCATTTGAAGTCCTGCCATTAAATAATTCAAGGCGTAGGAAGGTATGGCATTTTATTTATTCTTATTGACCAAATGAAACTACTCTTATGTGTTTGTTTTGGAGACAAACTTTAATCCTTGGTGGAAAGTGGAAAATGTTTAAAAGCTATGGGAATGAGTGAAATTATCTGTCTCCAAGAAATTTACCAAAGCTCCTGTACTCTTAGATAATGGAGCTGAAGGAATGACAAACATGCTGTTGCAAGTTTTTCACTAACTTTGATCATTGATATGTTTTGTAAGATTCAATTATAATTAACCAGGTCCATGCTATAACTATGGTACATTAGGGACTTCTTTCATTGGAAAATAATATTTACTCAAATATTGAGTAGTTTATATAGAGAGCTATTGGGAATCAAATGTGATTGTTGTGTGCTGTTGTATAATCTACATAATTTGGTGGCGATGCTCTGTGCACATAAAATAATAGATGTATTTCGACAATTGAAAACTCGGATACTCGATTTACTGTTAATTTAACCAATTTGTCATTTATCGTAAAAGAATGGAACCCTTTCAAACAAAGCAAAGATCCAGCAAGAGAATTTGGAAAATTTTACCTTGACAGTTGACACCCTGTAATAACCGAGTGTGTTGGTGGATCAAACTGTTCCTCTTGAGTCTTGTGAGAAAGTTGGCACACAGACAACTGTGGTTGCCCGGGGGTGCACTGCTGAGCTTGTCCTGCAATGGGTGTATATTCTTCTCTTTTTGTTCAGTATTTATCTTCATTGATTGATCAGATCCTTGTTAATAATATCCATACAGGGCAAGACCCTTGTTCTCCTAGATGAGGATGAAAATCCAGTTGAAGAGGCATCAGAGGAAGCAGAGGAATCTCTGCATGTAGAGACAACAGAGCAAGCTGATGAACTTGCTAATTGGTAAGCGGGACTTTTGATACTGGTCATTAGTTCTCTTACTTTATGTCAGCCTTCTTCAATTCAGCAATAATTGTAACTCTTGTAACACTTTCAGCATGAAAGATGCAAAGATCTACTACCCATCAAGGTACTCTCCTGAATCTTAAATGGTAAAGACTGTTCACTTGGGCAACAATTTTTACTAGTGTTAATTTCTGCTAGATGCTTATCATCTTTGACCCAGGGTTGATCCAGAATCTGTTGAAATCTGTTACTCGGACATCAATCACCTTGCCCCAGCAGCTTATTTGACATCACCTATTATGAATTTTTACATCCGGTAAGCCTTGGATACAGTTCACATTTGATTTGTGGATTGGGAAGGCAGCATTGTTTCTTCCCTGTAAAAGAAATCTTACACTCTAATTCTTGACCCCTCACTATTTTTCCTTCCAAGAGGTTTTGGTTGGAGCCTTATATGTGATTTACTCTCTATTTCTGGTGTTTTCGCCAAGGGCTTGTTTGTTAGAAGTTTTAGCTTCTAGCTGCGTTGTTATAGTTACAGCCGGCTATTTGGAGGTTAATAGATAATCAACTGTATTCCTACAGTGGGTGTTTGTTGTCATGTGAATAGAGTGAGGTGTAATTTCCTTGATTTGGAAAGGATACTGAACTCATATGATGTTGAAGGAATGATATTTTTGTTTGTGGTTTATCAAGAAGCTGTTTTTAGCTAAGTTGTGCAATGTGGGTTGGATGTTTTCTGCGGTATGGTATTTTTGTCCTTTAAATTCTTGTTCAATGGGTTCTACTCACTTTTAGTCCATTAAAATCAAGAGAATTCAGTGAACATAGAAATCTTATGTTATTGGTTTAGGTTGAAGAAGAACTTTTTGTTTCCTTATTTTGCAACATTGAAGTTTGCTTGCAATTATCTTTCCCTGATGTGCAATTTACATCTTCTTATGCACTCGTTTTGGAGATCTATTTGCTCATTATTGTTGGCTGTGTGGACCTTTCAGTCACCAGTTTCTTTAGAGAGTATACATAGTTATTCGTGGGTTCACTTTTCTAGGTATTTGCAGCTGCAAGCATCTCCAACAAACAGGGCCGTTCAGAATTGCCATTTTTTCAATACGTATTTTTACAGTAAGCTGAAGGAGGCTGTATCACACAAGGTAGCTACTTCCTTGGTTATTTGAATTGTCCTTTTAAGACATAAATTGATAGTTGTATCACATAAGCTAGCTACTTTTGAATCATCATTTTTTTAGGAGACTGTATCACACAAGGTAGATACTTCGAACATAGAAATTGACGGTTGGATTTGGAAGCCATTTACACTAGTCTGAAGAAAAATTGGAACAGTGAAAATTAGCTACCTGAGTTTTTTATTATTACTGTGGATGCCTAATATATTAGATTTATTATTACTGTGTCTTTCTTAATCTTGATGTTTGAGGCAGCTTAGATTTTGTTGGTTATTTGTTTTCCATGAATATTCTTGAAGAAACCAGAAATGTTGATTTTGGTTAGTGATGATTTCAAGGAGCTTATTGTTTCAAATACGGTACTCAACTGCTGTTTCTTGATAAATATGATATGTTAATGTCTAATGTGTTGCTTGAACCAGTTTGTACGATTTTTAAGTTTCCCTTTATTTGGAATATTATGCTTCATTTTCTTGAATGATGCCTATTTGTAATTTCCCCCCCTGTAATATGCAGGGGGGTGACAAATATTCTTTATTTATCAAGTTTCGAAGGTGGTGGAAGGGCATCTCTATATTTCAAAAATCATATGTACTTATTCCAATACATGAAGAGTAAGTTTTCCTGTATCTCCGAGTTCTTTTGTGGAGGATTGTACAATGTTTTGAGTTAAATTTCCAAATGTGAATACCTCTAAAACAAACAACACTGAATAATTGTCTTTTATGATGCTTAGG
>SKCR01024589.1:0-34612 GCA_019454045.1 Zanthoxylum bungeanum
TTGGATAATAATGCCGTGTGGACCATGAAGGGAGGAGTGATGGGCATGATTAAAGGGCAATCAAGGGAGCAAAAACAAAAGGAAATTCGGTGATGGGTTGATGATTGTAAGGGATCACATGGTTTTTGACAATTGGAGATAAGGCTTTTTTTGGAAGAGGACATGGGTGCATTTGTTATGTAAGGTGGCAGCAAGTTGTCTTTGGTGGGTGGCGTTTGTTGAAATAAAAAAGTGGTGGGAAGGAGTTGGTTTCACGTGAAAGGGCATGGGGCTTCTTGTTAAATAAAAAAGGGAAAGTGGGGTTGCTGTTGGCTTGTGAAGGAAATAAATAAACAAAGAAGAAAGGTGGTGGGTGGCCGAATATTAGAGAATTGGTGATGGATGCATGTGGCCAAAAATGGGGACAAAGTGGGGAAATTTAGAGAGAGAGAATATGTGTGAGAAAGAGCGAGCATAAGATTCCGAGCGAAGGATGATTTTGAAAAGGAAAAGGCGACGACGAACCCGAAGCAAAACAAACGAATAAAATCCATCAAAAAGTCAATTCTTGACTTTGCCCTTCCGGCGACCGCTTTCCGCAACTTCCGCAACTAAAAAAAGTAGTGCCTCCATTCGAGGCTCATCATTGGGCTGGTATGCAAAAATGCAATGCCTACAGACGGGTTATCTGGTGGGTATGCTGCTCCCTCATCATCACTAGAATTCTCTAACGCAAACATCTCATCTTCCACCTCCCCATATGTTGAATCAATATTAACATCATCCTTCATTATTAATGTTCGCTTGTTGGGGCACTGTGATGTTGGACAGTTATAACCCATAGCGTCACTGTTTGTAAAAGACATTGTGTTTTTGTACAAAATTAACTATGTTGTAATGAAATTACCTTTTACCGTTTTGTAATTTATTTACTTTGATATATAAATGGTAAAAGTCCTTATGATTAATTCCGGATTGAGATGATATGAGACAGTATCAATCCATAAAGGTTTAATCATTAAATATCCCTAGTCGTAGTATTATCGAGACTGAATATCGATAATGTGGAATAGACTAGTATTGCACTTGTGCGCGTTGTGAAGGCATAACGTCATAGTTCTCATATATTTAAGTATTGGATACTTATGCAAGTGCGGTAGGAGGTTGTGTTTTACCGATGGTACGAAAAACAGCTTCGCTCTGGATAGACCCCGCGGAATCCCATTGGTAGTATGTATATGTGTCTATGGGAGTCCGCTTCAGGGTAGGTGTATTTGGTCTTAACCTAAGACTTGCATCGCGAGTACTTGCGACAATCGGTAAACTTTGGTTTTGGTCGTCCAGGGCTTTAACATGTTCTGTGTACGCCTCTTCTGGGTTTATTGAGACTCGTAGTGTATTGGATGTGATGTCAAGACAGAAGTATCACTTCAGACATATGGAGATGATGATCACGCAAGGATTCAGAACTTGTTCTCTATTGTGTTGCAACCATCGGGATAATATGACAAGGTCATGATTATCCGATTCAAAGAGACTAGTTGCTTGAAATCCGATATGTGCTTCGTACGGGGCATACACTATTCCAGCCCCAGGCCTTGCACGTGACATCCGATACTGGATCGCAATACGCAATACTACGGTATACTACACCTGATATAGATCATATATTCCATTAAGAATATTTTTGGAGAATTGGGTAGGCATGACGCTTTGCTAGAAGCCAACCTTGTCTCGTAAATCGGTAAAAATGTAGTGCACTGCATTTTTTCATGTAAGTCCCAATGATGAGCCTCGTACGGAGGCACTACCTTTTAAGTTGTGGAAGTCGCGGGAAATGGACGTCGGAAGAGAAGAATTAAAAATTGACATTTTGTTGGATTTGATTCGCTCGTTTGGCTCGAAGTTCGCTTGTTGAATCTTCGTTTCAAGACATATCCTTGGCCTAAAGCCCATGAAACCAAACCAAATCACACACCAAGGCCACGCCCATGACACATAATTACCCCATCCATCCACTATTCAAACAACAATTACCCTTTCACCAAGCTTACCCCACACCTTTGACCCCAATTTTACCTTAGCCTCCATTTTTCACAAGCTTTTCCAAGATATTAATAACATTTCCCTACACCATTTAATAGCAACCCCACGCCTATTAAGGAACACATGCCTTAGCCTTCATTTTCAACACATCATCCACCAAATTTCATCAAAGATTGGCCACCCTAATTAATACCCCTCATCAACCATAGGCAACCCAATTAATGCCCATCCATTTGCCTATAAAAACAACCCAAATTGGACCATCCTTCCCTTAGCACATACTTAGCATCTTCATAGCACATATAGAACACACACACTCACTCTCGGCAGAAGCAGCTCTCTCCCCTCAAAGACCTCTCCATCAACGCACCAAGACTCCCAATTTCATGCCACATCCAGCAGCCCCTTCACCTCACGCACAAGCACCCTTTAAACTCTCACCTCCACACACCAAAACCCTTGACAACTACCCTCAAACTCACGCCCACTGCCCTAAAGAACCAGCCACTTCAACGTCCAAAGTATTGCCCTCACTGCCTTCACAAACTGACCTCCAATTGCCTCCACAAACTCCCCAAAATTGCCCAGTAAATTACCATGAAAACACCCCTCCATCACCAATAAAATTGCAACTCCTTCACTTCCTTTTGTCCCACATTGGTGAGGAAACACACTCCCCTTTTAACCACACTCATTCACGCACGAAGCATACCAATAAACCTTTATCCTTTCGTCCCACATCGGTGAGGAAACATCCTCCGCCTATTACACCTCATACACCTCACGGCATCACCAGCCTTCACACTAATAGCACACGCACAACCCCCCAACTCCACTCACGAATCTTCACTCAATTCATGCAACAAGCACTGCCCTCACAGCCTTCAAAAATAGCCTCATTCACGCACATAAACTGACCTCCAGCAGCCCCTCAAACTCACACAAAATACCCCAGCAAATCAACCCCATTGCACACGCCACACAGCCCCATTTCAGCCCTCTGAAGTGCGCC
Organism: Zanthoxylum bungeanum; assembly: GCA_019454045.1. Classification (NCBI taxonomy): domain Eukaryota; kingdom Viridiplantae; phylum Streptophyta; class Magnoliopsida; order Sapindales; family Rutaceae; genus Zanthoxylum; species Zanthoxylum bungeanum. The sequence continues at coordinate 3,038 of SKCR01024589.1, forward strand.
AAAAACTGACCTCTAACTGCACCCTCTGTTCACGCAAATACTGACCAGAAAAATCACTGAATGCCCCATTAGATCACCGAAAAAACCCTCACTGCATAGCCCCATACTTCACGAACAAGCCCTCACTGCATTACCAGTAATTACCGCATAAATACCCCTCTTGAAACTGTCCAGAAAGCACCCCGAAATGGCACAATAAACTGCCCACTCCTTAGTTTTAAAACCGTAAAAACAGCAGCCCAATACCCCTCCAAACACGCCAAAACAGTCCCCAATTCACTGCAAACCAGTAATCCAAGTATCGTGACCTAAAACACCGCGAAATAAAGTGAAAACATCGAGCAAAACAGCGAAACAACGAAGGAAAATGTTGAACCAGTGAACCAAAGGAGTTACGGAGTGTTAGCCCTTCCGACAGCCGTGAAACGCACTTCCGAGAGACGACACAAAAGGTTAGACCTGAAGGCATATGTTATTAATTTTCCTCGCATTAATTAGTGACTTAGAAAGCATGTAATTAATTTTCCACGCATGAATTAATTCTTTAGAAAGTATGTAATTTATTTTACCTCGCATGATTTAGTAGTTTAGAAGATTATTTATCTTTGAGATATGATTTGGCATATTACGTTTTCCTTTAAGCATGACTTAGTTATTTACCTTTCGTAATAGGAATTTAATTTATATTATGTTTAAGTCGTATTTATTCAACATGCTTATTGTGTGATATCATGTGTTTGCCGTTATAAAAGTTTACTTTTGAAGCATGCAAACCTAGATTTGGGCTTTATAAGAAGTTAAACTACTTTGACCAATATGTATGTTAAATAGACTTGGTTAAAATTGCACAAATTCATTCATTACAAATGACATAAGTAAGAGACCATTCCGAACCCAACGGTTTGAGGTCTTCCCTTGCGAGGGGTGAGTGCGGCCTTAAATCATTTTCCCAGTTCACACCGGGTGGCGACTCCATTATTCTCTGGTTTAGTCCCCCGTGGGCTACTCCGTACTCCCGACTAGGTCGCGAGCCTAGAACAACATGCGTCGCCCAGTTTCTGTGTCCTACAGTCCGGTGACTCCACTGGGGACAGAGAATCAGCCCCGAAATAATGTCTTGTAATGTTTGTGATTTGTGCTTTAAATTAACCATGTCTACTGTGGGTTTAGGGAGTTTAATCAAAGGCATTGTTAAGGCTAGGTGATGGTTTGGTGTCTTCCTTCACTCACTACCTTTTTATAAGGAAAAGCTGTGAAGGCACCTAGATAATCATTACCCGTAGCTCACTGTGACAGACTAATTTGGAGGACTTGTTGTTTATTCCTGTCACCAAGGCGATAAGAGCCTAAGAGGCTTGGGTATTTAAGAGAGTTCGCTCCACCCTCCCTCTGGGGAATCTACAATAAGAAATTCATTTGATAGTTAGTCACATACCATAACTTGTTGGCACGTACCGTAAGGTATAAAAAAGGTGCGTTCACTTGGTCATTTGAACCCATGAGTGGGGAGTCCTAGTCGTGAATAATCCTTCATCAGCGAGAGCCTTTTTTTACACTCCTGAAACCTACACGTGAACCTTAGTTGTATGACCCTTAGAAATTGTCTATTCATGCTTGTGTTTAGGATCATCATCATTTGGATTCAGTTGGACCTCTTGTCAAGAGATATGAACTTGTTGGGCCATTTAAACTGGGAAAAGTTCGTGTCCTTTGAAAATTGAGCCGAAATCTTCTAAAATGTCGATGGGCCATTTTGTGTTTAGGCCTCTTATTATTTGAAGTTGTTTAGCCATGTTATCGCAAAAGTATAAACTTGTTGGGCCTTTTCAACTGGGACAAGTTTGCACCACGCAATAGTATGGTTGAATGCTTTGAAATTGTAATGGGCCGACTTATATATTCCATGCATCCATGCATACATGCATCATGTTTACTCTTTGTCTTAGCAGCCATCATAGATATCCGTTGGGTTAGGAAAAAAAAAACAAAGACTTGTCAAAAAGTGTTTAACAAACATGGATAACGGGAAAAGAAAACTGAGAAACAGAAAACCTTACGGCAAGGATAAAGAGACAAGAAAATGGCATTCAGCTGAAGTGTTTAAGAAAAGAAGAAGTTTGAAAGGCAATGGAAGCAGTACTGTCGGTGGAAGTTGAGATACCGTCCATGCGGGTATTAGCAGAAGTAGAGCTACCTGAACAATAGTGGGTCTCACAGAGATTTTAACAGTTGGCATTGATGGATGAAGTCCTTGCATCACATGCATATATACCATAAGGGATTGAAGCTGTAATTTGCTTGAAAAAGAGAAGACCAAGCAGTCACCCGAGGAATCGGCAGAAGACCTAACCCAACGGAATAGGAAACTCATGCATGCATGCATACACATAACATACTTGCATTCTTTTTGTGTTTTGTATGTTCTATGTTTGCAGATTCCAAAACAAAAGAGAACCAGCAGGGGGCGACCAGAGACATATGGCGCCAAGGAGCACAATGAGGATCCAACCCATCACGAAAAATGGAGTACCTCTACACTTGCATACTTACACATCACACGCACATGTTTTCATTCTATTGTTTTGTTTGTGTTCGCAGGTCTCAAAGAAGGAAAGAGAAAGCGGCAGAATACAAGCAAGTTGAAAGCATATAAAATAATACCAGCAATATTCAGGAATGAACCCCTGGGGGCGAAGCCCCAAATTACCAGCAATTGAAAAGAGGAATGTCAGAGAAATGAGAAATCTTTGGTGGCTAGACATATGTCTGATGATGACATTATATGTTGTAGAGAAGAAACCCTAGAAACGATAAGTGTGAGACGTGCTCTCGTCCGGTATTCTGAATGGATTGATCTCGGTTAGACTCATAAGCACTTGATTACGGGATCTCAGCAGTAGAAGCCTGAGTGGTTGGCAAGATGACTAGTTGAAGAGATAGTGGATCAGTGAATGACCGTTTGCCTGGATGTCCACCCTGGTTTACTGATGCTACGATATATGATATGGTTGGAAACGAAGAAAAAGTCTCTCCGATGAAAAAAAAATAGACCACCTATAACCGATAAGCATGAAGCTACCCATGGACGAGTATTATGACCATCATGAGGAGAAATGCTACTTTAAAGGGTAGGTGTGTCAAAAAAAAAGTTCAAAATGAAAATAAAGAAAAGAAAGAGACAAAAGAAAAAGAAGAAGACCATATCATATTGAGTATGACGAAGTAATCACAGAGCGTGATCCAGACATCTAGGTTGGTTAGACCCACTGGTCCGATTCTCCGAGACGAAATCATCGAGTTGGCTTACTTAAGGACTAAGCTACGAAAGAGCCCTGGCACACACACACTTGGAGTCTAGCTCAGATCATTCACTCAGACGGTCGGATTTGAGTTGTATCGAGTACTTTGAAGGTTCTCAGGTTTCGACACAAAGTATTCATTGATGACAAAAGTATGTCCAGCTATCAAGATTCTCTCATGAGAGGCAATATGACATTCTGGGGGTGAGGCCCACACCATTATTATCAGTTTTGCCGGGTATGGCATTCCATGGGTGAGGCCCACACCATCAACATCAGCCTTGCCGGGTATGGCACTCCGGGGGCGAGGCCCACATTAATATCAATAATGGTTCGCAAATGGACCACTCTCATATCAACAATGGTTCACAAATGGACCACTCTCACATCAGCAATGGTTCAGAAATGGACTGCTCTCACATCAACAATGGTTCAAAAATGAGCCCTCTCTCATCAAGTAACGGTTCAAAAATGAACCACTCTCTCATCAGCATGGTTCAGAAATGGACCACTACAACAACAGATGCCGAAAATGGCGCTCCAAAATGGGGCACACACATCAGATGCCGAAAATGGCACTCCAAAATGGGGCACACTCATCAGATGCCGAAAATGGCGTTCCAAAATGGGGCACACAAAAAAGATCCCGAAAATGGCGCTCCAAAATGGGGCACACTCATCAGATGCCGAAAATGGCGCTCCAAAATGGGGCACACAAAACAGATGCCGAAAATGGCGGTCCAAAATGGAGCACACAAATCAGATGCCGAAAATGGCGCTCCAAAATGGAGCACACACATCAGATGCCGAAAATGGAGCTCCAAAATGGGGTACACTCATCAGATGCCGAAAGTGGCGATCCAAAATGGAGCACACACAACAGATGCTGAAAATGGCACTCTAAACGACATATCATATACATGTAATTTTTGCTTTGTATTTACAGGTTTGTGGCGGCAAAGACCATCTCATCAAGTAACGGTTCAAAAATGAGCCACCTCTCATCAAGTAACGGTTCAAAATGAGCCACATTCTCACACAGCATGGTTCGGAAATGGACTGCTACCACATCAGCTGCCGAAAATGGCGCTCCAAAATGGAGCACCCATAGCATATGCCGAAAATGGCACTCCGAAAATGAAGCATGGTTCGAAAATGGATAATCATCACCACTACGACACTCTAGGTACGGAGACGCAACTGCGACACCTCAGGTACGGGGTTTAGCACGCCAGGTACGGCAATATTAACTTAATTCTGCACAACAGGCAAGTCAGGTGGCAGCTGGCGAGCCAGGTAAGTAAAAATGCATTACACAAATGAGTAGTTCGATATAATTCAAGAATTCGTACTTTAAGTACTTATTCTCAAACGAGTTGGACTCGCGCAAATCAAATCATTGTTTGAACATTGGATGATCATTAATATTCAAAGATAATTAATTTGATTAGTTTGATTGAATAACATGCTTGAATGAATACATGGATGTGATGTATGAATAGCGTATATCAGATGGATATTAGAAGGGAAATGGCAATTTTAGAAATTATTGTAAATTCGGAATTTATAAATTGGACCTGTGTGTCCAGCCTTCTCTCTTATTGATTCTTTGTATTCTCTTCTCACCTAATTCCCCTCAATGTTAATGAGGTTTCTATTATTGTATTATGTAATTGGGTAGAAGTAGAATAGTGCTAGTCGGGGAGAGGAAATAGAGTGATTTGTTCTAGGAACAATCTGTTTAAATATCCATCCGTATATCGTTATTAGTTTACTTTTTGCGCCTTATTATGCTTTTAGAATTCATGCTTAAGGGTGTATGATGAAACCTTAACAAAGATAATAAATTGGTTGCCAATTTACGTAAAAACCCTCAAAATATATTAAGCGTTTTTCCTTCCGTTGAGTGATTCTTACTCAAGATCCAAAGTTGGCTTTGGTTTGTTGGCCAAATTCAAGACCTTTGTCAATTGCGGATGTGTTTGAATCATGAGAGTTTTGTTCTATATCGGTGTCTTGTCCAAGTCGTGATTTGTTGGCCAAAGTCAAGATCACTTCTTGTCCATCGACATTGATTACGAAGCTTTCCATGTCAATGCTTAACTGAAATCATTAAGCTTGTTGTGCCAAAGCCAAGGCTTAGTTGATTCAGAGGAAAAAGGTTAGGCAAATATATTGGATATATTGGCATATATTGTACATATGTTTCGGACTGGATGTCCACCTACCAGATCTAGGAATTGGATTAGATCCAATTGATCTTCGAGATCTACTTAGTTAAATATCATACAGCTTGTTGGCCAAAGTCAAGGTTGTGTGTTATTTAACGGGATCCTAGCCCACTAGGAAACTGGGTTTCCCAAGTACTCGACAGAGGGTTAGAGGCTCGCCGAAAAATAGTGGGAGGCTAGTATTGAATTTGAAATTTCATTCAGATACTTAGCTTTACGCGCTTTCATATTATTTCATCAAAATTATTTTATTAGTTGGACTAATATAATGTTATTTTTCTTGTAACAGTTAGACTGTACCCATATATCGTTGATTAGATAGTTAGACTATCGTAATCAAGATGACAGGAAAGGGAAATGTCCGAGACATTATCATGGGCGAAAATGTCTTCAAGGGCACGAACTTTTCCGATTGGGAAATGAATCTGAGGATAGTCCTTGGAGCCGAGAGGCTGCTATATACTATACAGAGACCTCTTGGGCCTAAGCCCAAACCTGATGAGCTACTTGAGCTGGGGCTTTGGAAGACTCACAGCGATGATTGTGAAACTGCTCAGTCAATTATGCTTGCTGCTATGACTCAGCATTTCCGTCGACAGAACAGGGACTTGGATCCCTATAACATGTTGGCGAGGTTGCACGATCTTCACCAATCTAACCAAAGGTCGCAGATATATGAGTTAGTAAAGATGCTCTTCCATTCACGTATGTCAGAAGGCATGTCTGTTGAGTCCCATGTGACACAGATGATTGCTGACATAAATGAGCTAGTTAAGATGGGGATAGTCTTATAGGCTGAAATTACCATAGATATGATCTTGCAATCTCTCCCCGACACTTGGAAACAGTTCATCATAAGCTATAACCTGATGAACACTGATGATACTCTTGGAGAGTTGTTGTCAATTCTCAAGGAAGCTGAAAAGGAGCTGCTTAAGGGCAACAAGCGCGAGGCGTATTTTGCTTCGACATCTCAGACACCGAGGGCTGGGCCCAAGGCGACTGGAGGTGTGAAAAAGAAGAAGCATAATAGAAAGGGCAAGGCCAAATCATCAAAGGCTTCTGGGAAGCCCAAGGATAAATCTCAGGATGTTTACCTCCAGTGCGGCAAGCGGGGTCACTGGAAGCGTGACTGCCGCGAGTACAAGGCGCTCCAGAATGAGATTAAAGCGGGAAAGGCACCGGCTTCAGATATGTTTGTTATTGAAATAAACATGACTATTTCTAGTTTTAAAAATTGGATTTTTGATTCTGGTTGTGGTACTCACATATGTACTAATTTGCAGGATCTGCAGATTAGCAGGAGATTGGCCTCAGGGGAGATTGATTTACACGTCGGAAATGGGGCACCAGTCGCCGTTTTGGCCGTTGGCACTTTTGTTTTAGAACTGCCCTCGGGGCATGTACTTGAACTTAATGACTGTTATTATGTACCTAGTTTGACTAGGAATATTATTTCTGTATCTATGTTAACCCAATGTGGGTATACTTTTGTATTCAGGAACACCGGGTGTTTTGTGTATAAAAATGATGTAGAAATTTGCACTGTTGTTGCAAATAATGGTCTTTATATTTTGAATATAAATCAATCTCAAACATATAATATAACAAACAAAAGGTTTAAAATGAGTAATAAAGATGAAACTTACATGTGGCACTGTCGTCTGGGACACATAAACAAGACTCGCATATCCACACTTTTGAAGAGTGGGTACTTGGACGGATTTGATCCAAATTCATATGACGTCTGCGAATCTTGCTTATTAGGCAAAATGCCTAAATCACCTTTTAGCGGTAAGAGTGAACGCGCCACCGAACTGTTAGCCCTCGTTTATAGTGACGTATGTGGGCCCATGTCTAGCCAGGCTAGAGGTAATATGAATACTTCGTAACCTTTACGGATGATGCATCACGTTATGGTTATGTGTATCTTATGAGACACAAGTCGGAAACTTTTGAGAAATTCAAAGAGTTTCGACACGAAGTTGAAAAACAGACCGGCAAGAGTATAAAGACATTACGGTCGGAACGTGGTGGCGAATACTTGAGCAATGAGTTTCTAGATTACTTGAAAGAATATGGTATTCTTTCACAGTGGACTCCTCTTGTAACACCGCAATTAAATGGTTTGTCTGAACAGAGAAACCGAACTTTGTTGGACATGGTTAGGTCTATGATGAGTCGCACTGAGCTACCTATTTCTTTATGGGGATATGCATTAAATAGTGCAATTCTTATTTTGAATAAGGTTCCGTCAAAGTCTGTACAACAGACACCATATGAGATATGGACAGGAAAGAAACCAGGTTTCTCATTCCTGAAGATTTGGGGATGCTGGGCATACGTCAAACGTTTGGAAGGTACCAAACTTGAACCCAAATCGGATAAATGCCTATTCGTAGGATATCCTAGGGAAACCAAAGGATATTAATTCTATCACCCACGAGAGAACAAAGTATTTGTTGCTCTACATGCAGTTTTCCTTGAGAATGAATTCCTAAATGCAGTGGTTAGTGGGAGGAAAGTAGAACTCGATGAAAATCAGAGTGATACTGTTCCTGGCATAGAATCCTCAACGGAACAAGAACAGTCTATCCGGGATGAGACTGTACCATAATCTTCTATTACATAAGGACCGCGTAGGTCGGAGAGAGTCAGGAAACCACCTGATAGGTATGGATTTCTGATCTCACCTCATGTAGATATTAATCTCATTGAGGATAACGAACCGGCTACGTATGAGGAAGCGATACAAGATATCGATTCCAATTTATGGCAAGAAGCCATGAAGTCCGAAATGGACTCCATGTATACCAACCAAGTTTGGACACCGGTTGATGCACCAGAAGGCGTAAAGCCTATTGGATGCAAATGGGTCTTCAAGAAGAAGACCGACATGGATGGCAACGTACAAATGTATAAAGCTAGGCTTGTAGCGAATGGGTATCGTCAACGACATGGTGTCGATTACGACAAAACTTTCTCACCCGTTGCCATGATTAAATCCATTCGTATAATGCTTGCAATTGTTGCATATTTCGATTACGAGATATGGCAGATGGACGTTAAAACCGCTTTCCTAAATGAAAACCTTTTGGAGGATGTTTATATGCAACAGCCTGACGGTTTTATCGTGCCTAGACTTGCAAACAATGTTTGTAAGTTAAATTGGTCCATTTATGGACTGAAGCAAGCATCGCGGTCATGGAACCAACGTTTTGATGAGATCATAAAAGAATATGATTTCATTCAAAACGAAGATGATCCTTGTGTATATAAGAAGGTTAGTGGGAGATCACTGACTTTTATTTGTCCTGTATGTTGACGATGTATTGCTTATAGGCAATGACATTCCCATGCTAACGTCGGTGAAAGCTTGGCTTTCATTGAAATCTCCATGAAAGATCTAGGAGAAGCAAACTTTATTCTGGGAATAAAGATCTACCGGGATAGATCTAGAAAGCTGCTTGGACTCTCCCAGAGTACGTACATTGACAAAGTGTTGAAGAGATTCAACATGGATCAGTCCAATAGAGGACTTTTGCCAATGTCACATGGCGTCTATCTATCTAAGGACATGTGTCCTAAAACTCATGATGAGAGAGACAACATGAGTCGGATACCGTTTGCCTCGGCAGTCGGATCGATCATGTATGCCATGATATGTACGCGACCTGATGTCTCCTATGCTTTGAGCATGTGTAGTCGATATCAGGCCGATCCAGGTGAAGGTCACTGGATGGCGATTAAGAATATCCTTAAGTATCTCAGACGAACTAAGGATACTTTCTTAATCTATGGAGATGGAGAACTTGAGGTAACTGGGTATACTGATGCAAATTTCCAAACCGACAAAGACGACTGCAAGTCGCAATCCGGGCATATATTTGTTTGAATAACGGAGCAGTGAGTTGGAAATCTTCCAAGCAAGAGACTGTTGTTGATTCAACAACAGAAGCGGAGTACATTGCTGTAGCTGAAGCAGCAAAGGAAGCAGTTTGGATCCGAAAATTTCTAATTGGATTAGGAGTAGTTCCGTTAGCAGTTGAGCCCATTCCATTGTATTGTGACAATAACGGGGCTATAGCACAGGCTAAGGAACCACGGTCTCATCAACGATCCAAGCATGTTCTTTGATGTTTCCATCTGATTCGAGAGATCATACATCGTGGCGATGTGAAGGTCGAGAAGGTCGCATCAGATGACAACATGGCAGATCCACTTACGAAAGCTATTCCTCAGTAAAAGTTTGAGCGACATGTACATAGTTCATGTATTAAATGCTTGAGTGACTGGCTATAGGCCAAGTGGGAGATTGTTGGACAGTTATGACCCATAGCGTCATTGTTTGTAAAAGACATTGTGTTTTTGTACAAAATTAACTATGTTGTAATGAAATTGCCTTTTACCGTTTTGTAATTTATTTACTTTGATATATAAATGGTAAAAGTCCTTATCATTAATTCCGGATTGAGATGATATGAGACAGTATCAATCCATAAAGGTTTAATCATTAAATATCCCTAGTCGTAGTATTATCGAGACTGGACATCGATAATGCGGAATAGACTAGTATTGCACTTGTGCGCGTTGTGAGGGCATAACGTCATAGTTCTCATATATTTAAGTATTGGATACTTATGCAAGTGCGGTAGGAGGTTGTGTTTTACCGATGGTACGGAAAACAGCTTCGCTCTGGATAGACCCCGCGGAATCCCATTGGTAGTATGTATATGTGTCTATGGGAGTCCGCTTCAGGGTAGGTGTATTTGGTCTTAACCTGAGACTTGCATCGCGAGTACTTGCGACAATCGGTAAACTTTGGTTTTGGTCGTCGAGGGCTTTAACATGTTCTGTGTATGCCTCTTCTGGGTTTATTGAGAATCGTAGTGTATTGGATGTGATGTCAAGACGGAAGTATCACTTCAGACATATGGAGATGATGATCACGCAGGATTCAGAACTTGTTCTCTATTGTGTTGCGACCATTGGGATAATATGACAAGGTCATGATTATCCGATTCAAAGAGACTAGTTGCTTGAAATTCGATATGTGCTTCGTACGGGGCAGACACTATTCCAGCCTCAGGCCTTGCACGTGACATCCGATACTGGATCGCAATACACAATACTACGGTATACTACGCCTGATATAGATCTTATATTCCATTAAGAATATTTCTGGAGAATTGGGTAGGCATCGCGCTTTACTAGGAGCCAACCTTGTCTCGTAAATCGCTAAAAATATAGTACGAGGTACGTACGTGTTCGGATAGTCCGACGACCGTATTTACTGTCAATATATCCAGAGATCTCTTGGGTCGCTTCCCGAAGATTCACCGATGACGTTTGATTCGAACTTAATTAATCTGGGATTAATTACGGAGACATTTTATCTTGGATAAAGTACTATTTGAAGAGAGAGAAAGATTAATTTGGAATTAATCGACAAAATAATATATTCGATATATTAAACGAAATTGGATTTTGACGCGGAATTAAAATTAGATTTTAATTCGGGCAAACGAGTTAATTTAGAATTAATTCGTTAGCGACATGAATAGTAATTTCGCTATGCATAATTATTTAATTACGTCGCGACGGAAGTTCATTCATTCGGAATTAGGGAAACCGAGCCCGGAAGTGTTTGCGGGCCCACTCGTATTTTGAATTAAAGTGGGGCCCACAAGTCACATCGCGAGTCACATCACTTGTCATTAATTTGTGATAGATGTCAAAGTCACTTTTTGAGAGTGACATGCTGTCACTATTCATTATGCAAGTTGTTGAGATCATTTATTACAATTTTGGAGCCAAAATTGGCTTTGACTTTTTGTAAACTAATACCAAACATTTGGTAATTATTTTCAATTCATTTTATACGGTTTTTGAAACTAAAAGGATTGAAAAAAACAGAACTCTCTCTCTCTCCATTTCTTGCAAAACCGTGAGCTCCATCAAGGTGAAGGAAGATTGGATTTTCTTTCATCTTTTGCTAGCACATTCAATGGATCAAACAAGGTGATAGGGAAGTTTATCTTAGAGCATGGATTTCCATTAAAGCTTGGAGCTTGTAGATCATCTTCTACAAACCACCTTGGCCGAATCTTGTAGATCATCTTCAACAAAATAAGGGCTTGGCTGAATACACCTCAAAGGGAAGGAAGAAAAGTTTTGTTGAGCATCACATCCAAACCGATCAATGTAAGTGTGTTTCCGCCACATTTCTTTATAGTATTCATTCTATTTTGTGGCTTAAAATGATCTTGGGACATCAATAGAAACCAACATGTGATGCATAATGTCCCATACCCAAACACTTAAAACACTTTACCTCCTTGGATTTCAGAATTACCACTTCAGCCTTAACCTTAACTCTACATGTCTATACTTCTTTTCCCTTACCACTATCGGCCTTGGGTTTATTGAAACCTTATTCTCTCCGCTCGTTACTAGGCTACTTCCATTTCCAAGTAGAAGATCCACGTGCAGTGTATCTAGATGCGGATTTCTTCTTCAACTGTCTTTCTATCTTGATTGCCATATGTAGCATATCCTCCAACTCCACATAATGATGCAACTCAACTACACTCGCAATCTCCTTATTTAATCATCCTAAAAATCAAGCCATTGTGGCTTCTCTATCCTCCACCACATTCGCCCTAATCATTGCTACCTCTATCTCTGTATGGTAGTCCTCAACATTCTTCGATCCCTGATACAAATATTGTAGCTTCTAATATAATTCTCTGTAATAGTGGCTTGAAATGAATCTCTTACGCATGAGAGCCTTTAACTCCTCTTAAGTCTCCACCGGTCTCTCATGGTTCCTCCTCTTATTTGTTACCAACTAATCCTACCAAATCATCGTATAGTCTGTAAATTCAATTGCAGCCAACTTCACCTTCTTCTTATCAGAATACCTATGAAAATTAAAGATCAGCTTGATCTTTCTCTCCCAGTCACAATTAATTTCGCCTCTAGATCATTTCTGCGGCAGAAAGATGGAATTTTCATCTTGATACTGCCTAGGTCACCATCAATATCCTCTCTTCTACCATGATCTCTCATGTCAGGCTCCCTCTGGTAGTCATAATTATGCTCATCATATGCATCTCTCCCATATCTATCTCTAAATCTATCACCAAATTTATCACCATAACGTCTATTTCTCCCCCATATGCCATTCTATCTCCTCTCTAAAATTCACTTCGCTCATCAAACCTCTTATCCCGCCAGACATATCTTCTCTCATACCATCTATCCTTTGGTCTATACCTATCATCCTCATCTTCGAACTCATCCAACTCTTCCATATCATCCAGATTATTCTCTGCCTCAAACTCATGTATAGGTACCCTATGTGGTTGTAGCTCTGTCTGTTCCTGCCTAGATTATTGTGGCCCATCAACCTACTTCTGAACACTAGAGAATTGGAGACTAGTAACCTCCCTCGAAAACCTCTCTATTGCCGCGTTCATATTCCCAAACATCTCCCTGAACTCGGCTATATTTTTTCCATGGTATTAAACCTCCCATCAACGTCCATATCTTTCTCAGCTATCTTACTTAACAAACAGGTTAGTAATAACAAGAAAGAAATAAATTAGCTAAATAAAGAAAACCTCACAAGCTCTCATGTTTCACTCCCTCACAAGCTCTCGTGTTTCACTCCCTCACAAACATTCACTAAAGTGATTATCTCCATTCAATGTCAAACGCCAACCACTAATGGAATTCACAACCAGTGTATAGCCCAAAAGTCAGCGAAATCTCCGATGAATCAACGATGTAAGGGTATCAATTACAATGATATATGACCCGAGAAGCAACAATGATACTCAATCAAGAAAACCTAAAACTAGAGTGCAAAAGGAATGAATAAAATAAACAAGTGCAATAATTACGCTAAATATGGTAAGCACTATGCAAATCTGAGAAAATGTAAATTTTGTAATTATTTTTTTTTAGACTTGTTCTCTGGATTTAAAACCGTGGTAAGAGACAAATACAGAGCAGAGTCTTAAGACTTAAAGCTTATAAATCATTTCCCAATGCCAATAGTCAAATAATGTGCAAAGATTTCCAATAACAACAAATATAACATGCGACGGTACTAAAAGAAGCTTTTTTTTCTTCTTTTTATTACTACACTGCCGACATGTTGGGTTTCTAGGTTAGTCCCAAGATCATTCAATCATAGAAATCATGTGTGAATACAATAAGAAGTATGGCGGAATCTACTTACAATGATCGGATTTGTGATGCGTCGAACACAAAACTTTTTTCTCCTCCTTGGAAGCTCTCGGCCATGTCCAACTTTGTGCTCCATTTGTGTTCTTCAAGCTCCAAGCTTTAAGTGTTCATTCCATGCCTATGGGTGGGTTTCCCTATCACCTTTGTAAGACTCCTAATGTGTGCTAGCACTCTTGAAATTTTGCCACAAAATTCTATTTCCCCTTGGTGAGTTTCGGCCAAGCCAAAACATTGAGAGGGAGAGAGTATCGGTCAAGAAGGAAGAAGAAGAGAGAGAGAGGAAGTTGTGTGTTGATTTGTGTATATGGATTTTTGATTTCAAAAATCAAATACCAAAAATAAAATTACCATTTCCAAAAAAGGTACAAGGCATTTAAGCCTTCCAACAACTCACATCACTCATGAATAGTGACTGGTTGTCAATCACTCAAAGTGACAAGACATCCATCACTTGAATGACTAATGATTTGACGCTTGATGTGACTTGTGGGCCGCACTTGAATTCGAAATGCGAGTGGGCCCGCAAACACTCCCGGGCTCGGGTTCGCTAATTCCAAATTAACGAATTTTCCGTTGCGACGTAATTAAATCAAATTCAATTAAATAATTTTGCCTAGCAAAATTACTATTCATGTCGCTAACGAATTAATTCTAAATTAACTCGTTCGCCCGAATTAAAATCTAATTTTAATTCCGCGTCGAAATCTAATTTCGTATAATATATCGAATATATTATTTTATCGATTAATTCCAAATTAATCGTTCTCTCTCTTTAAATAATATTCTATCCCAGATAAAATATCTCCGTAATTAATCCCAGATTAATTTTCTCTCTCTAATAATTAATCTCAGATTAATAAAGTGTGAGTCATACGTCATCGGTGAATCTTCGGGAAGCGACCCATGAGATCCCCGGATATGTTGGCAGTAAATCCGGTCGTCGGACTATCCGAACACGTACGTACCTAGTACTACGTTTTTACCGATTTACAAGACATGGTTGGCTTCTAGCAAAGCACAGTGCCTACCCAATTCTCCAGAAATATTCTTAAAGGAATATGTAATCTTTATCAGGCATAGTATACATAGTATTGCGTATTTCGATCCAGCATCGGATGTCACGTGTTAGGCCTGGGGCTGGAATTGTGTCTGCCCCGTACGAAGCACATATCGAATCTCTGGTAACTAGTCTCTATAATCGGATAAACATGACCTAGTCATAATATCCCGATAGCTGCAGTATAAAAGAGCACAAGTTTCGTATCCTACGTGATCATCATCTCCACTATGACTGGAGTGATACTTCCGTCTTGACATCACACCCAATACACTACGATTCTCAATATACCCAGAAGAGGCGTAGACAGAACCTGTTAAAGTCCTGGACGACCAAAACCAAAGTATATTAATTCTTTAGCCTGTGTTGTAGCCTAGCTCAGCTGCTAACAGAACTACTCCTAATCTAATTAGGATTATTATCGATCCAAAAGGCTTCTATTGCTGCCTAAGCTGCAGCAATAATCCACTTTTGTTGTTTATTCGGTAACAGTATCTTGCTTGGAAGATTTCCAGCTCACTGTTCAGTTATTCAAACTTTATAGTACCTTTGTTACGACTTATAGTCGTTATTATCGGTTTGGAAACTTACAGCAGTGAACCCAGTCACTTCAAGTTCTCCTTCTCCATAGTATAAGAAAGCATCCTTAGTTCATCTAAGATACTAAAGGATGTTCTTAACATCAATCCAGTGACTATCACTTGGATTGGCTTGATTGTGACTCCATATGCTCAAAGCATACACCAGGTCGCGTACATTTATTTCAATGTACGAGTTCTCGGAGAGTACAAACAACTTTTAGATCTATCCCAATAGATCTTTATTCCTAGAATAAAGGTTGTCTCTCCAAAGAATTCTACGGAGAATTTTCATGAAAGCCAAGCTTTCACCGATTGTTTTATGGGAATATCATTTCCAAGAAATGACATATCATCATTTTTAGGACAATCACTGTCAGTTTGCTCCCACTAACCTTCTTATATACACAAGAATCATTTTCGTTTTGAATTAAATCATACACCATTATGATTACATCAAAACGATAGTTCCAAGAACGCAATGCTTGCTTCAATCCATAAATGGATCGAATTAACTTGCAAACCCTGTTTGCTCGTTTTGGTACGACAAAACCGTCAGGATGTTGTAAACTTCCTCCAAAAGGTTTCCATTTAAGGAAAGCGATTTTGACGTTCAGCTGCCATATTTCATAAATGAAACATGCAGCATTGGCAAGCATTATCCAAATGGATTTTACCATGGCAATGAGTAAAAGGTTTCGTCGTAATCGACATAATGTTGATAACGATACATTTTCGCTACAAGCCCAGCTTAGTACGTTGGTATGTTGCCTTCCATGTATGTCTTCTTTGAAGACTCATATAGTACCAACAGACACAATGCCTTCCGATACAGCAACTAGTATCCAAACTTAGTTGGTATACATGAAATTCATTTCGGACTTCATGGCACTTTGCCATAATAGGGAGTCGATACCTTGTATCACTTCCTCATACGTAGTCAGTTCGTATTCCTCAATAAGATTGACATCTTTATGAGGTGAGATCAGAAACCCATACCTCCCAGGTTGTTTTCTGACTCTCTCCGACTTGTGCAGTTCTTGTGTATTCGAAGATTATGGTACAGTTTCATCCCTGATGAACTGTTTGTGTTCCGTTAAGGAATCGGTGCCTAGAACAGTAGTACTCTGATTTTCATCGAGTTTTACTTTCCTTCCACTTACCACTGCATATTGGTATTCCTCTTAGGAAAACCGCATGGAGAGCAACAATTACATTGTTCTCTTGTGAGTTGTATAAGAACTATACTTTGGTTACCATAGGATAACCCACAACTTAGGCACTTATCTCATTTGGGTTTTAGTTTGGTATCATCCAAACTTATGCCCAGCATTCCCAAATTTTCAAGAATGAGAAAACCCGGTTTCTTTCCTGTTCATATCTAATATGAAGTCTGTCTAACAGATTTTTATGGAACCTTATTCAAAATAAGTTTTGCACTGTTTAATGCGTATCATTTGAAGGAAATGGTAGCTCAGAGTGACTCATGATTAACCTTATCATGTCTAATAAAATTTGGTTTCTCTGTTCGGACACACCGTCAAATTGACGTGTTCCGGGAGGAGTCCTCATTGAAAGAATACTATACTCTTTCAAGTATTTGAGAAACTTATTGCTTAAGTATTTTCCATCATGGTCTAACCGTGACGGTTTTAATACTTTAACCGGTCTGTTTGTCTACTTCGTGTCGAAACTCTTTGAATTCATCAAAAGTTTCTAATTCGTGTTTCACAAGAAACACATAACCATAACGCGATACCACAACCGTGAAGGTTACGAAGTGTTCATACCCACCTCTAGCCTAGCTAGATATGGGCCCACTTACGTCACTATGAACGAGGGCTAACAGATCGGTGGCATTTGCGCTTTTACCAAGTAAAAAGTATTTTAGGCACTTTGCCTAATAAACTAGATTCGTAGACATTATTTGAATAGGATCAAATTCGTCCTAGTATCCACTCTTCAAAAGTGTGGATATACGAGTCTTGTTTATTGTGTCCTAGACAACAATGCCACTTTTAAGTTTCAACTGATTAATTCAGTTTGAGTTATTCGTTTGTCGTGTTATACATTTGAGATTCATTTATATTCAAAATATAAATATTGTTATTCACATCTAATGTGTGTATCTCAATATCATCTTTATAAAATAAAACACTTTAGTGTTCTAGAATATAAAGGTATATCCGCAACGGATTATACTCTGATATAGAGATAATGTTTCTAGTCAAACTAGTTACATTTTAATAGTTTCCTAATTTAAGTACACACCCGAAGGGTAGTTCCTAAACTTAGGTCTCTACGGTCAAAACAGCGACTCTCGTCCCGTTTCCGATTCGCAGATCAATCTCATTTGAAGTCAGTATCCTGCTTGTCAGCAGATTCTGTACATCAGTACATATCTATGTACCACACTCAGTATCTAAAATCCAATTTTAATACTAGTAGCGAACATGTTTATGACAAGCATATTTGAAGTCGGAGCCTTTCCCGTCTTCAATTCCTTCATGTCTGCCTTGTACATACGGCAGTCACGCTTCCAGTGACCCCGTTTGCCATAGTTTAGGCAGACAACTTAGGATATGTCCTTTGTCTTCCCATAAGATTATAATGACTTTGCCTTTGCCCCTTTTCCACCCCCCAGAAGCCTTTGGCCAAGCCTTGGCCTTCTGGGATGTCGAAGTAAGATGCGCATTGCGCTTCTTGCCCTATTGCAAACTCTGGTTTTGTCTCCTTGAGTATAGCCATTAACTCTCCAAGAGTTTTCTATTGCAATTTGTACTTATAAGATCTAAGGATAGATCTATGAAGATCCTTCAATTTCAATATCATACTATAAGGATCTAATCCTTAGTTCTGACTAAAAAATTAAGGAGTCTTTGCGGCAAGCATAACGGATTAAGCACTAAAGTTATCATCACATGAATATTCCAAATATAATGTTCTACTATTTTCTCAACTCCGGGCTTAGGCTCGAGACGTCACTCTATCAAATAAAGTAACTTCTCGGTCTCCAGGACTATCCTGAGATTTTATTCCCAATCTGAAAATTAAAGCCGTTTAAAAATATTTTCTCCCAGGATTATGTTCTAAACATTAATCTTTCATTTATCTTGATTCCAATAGTCCAACTATCGAATCAACGATTTTAGGTATTATTGATTATAATGATTACTATAGTCTAACTATATAATCAACTATAATTTGATTGGTTAAATTTAATAATATTGATTACTATAATCCAATTATAAAATCAACTATTAATTGAAGTAGTTTGAATAGAGTCCAACTGTTTAATTTAAAACAACATTAAATATTAGTCCAACTAATATATTAATTTATTGATGAAAAATGAAATGAGCGCGTATTGGCAAGTAACTAAACGAATATTGTAAATTTAATACTTGCCTCCCACTATTTTTCGGCAAGCCTCTAACCCTCTGTGGAGTACTCGGGAAACCTTGTTTCCTAGTGGGCTAGGATCCCGTTAAATAACACACAATCTTGACTTTGGCCAACAAATTGTATGATAATTAACTCGGTAGATCTCTAAGATCAATTGGATCTCATCCAATTCCTAGATCCAGTAGGTGGACATCCAAGTCCGAAACATATATCTTATATATGCCAATATATCCAATATATTCCCTAACCTTTTTCCTCTGAATCAACTAAGCTTTGGCTTTGGCACAACAAACTTAATGATCCCAGTTAAGTGGAACCCATTGACCTTGGAAAGCTTCGTAATCGATGTCGATGGACAAGAAGTGATCTTGACTTTGGCCAACAAATCACAACTTGGACAAGACACCGATATGGAACAAAGCTTTCATGATTCAAACACATCCGCGACGGACAAAGGTCTTGACTTTGGCCAACAAACCAGTGCCAATCTTGGATCTTGAGTAAGAATCACTCAATGGAAGGAAAAAACGCTTAATATATTTTGAGGGTTTTTCGCGTAATTGGCAACCAATTAATTATCTTTGTTAAGGTCTCATCATCATACATCCTTAAACATGCATTCTAAAAACATAATAAGGCGCGTATAAATAAAATAATAATGATATGCGGATGGATACTTAACACATTGTTCCTAGAACAAATCTCTTCATTTCCTCTCTCCCGCTAGCACAATTATTACTTCTACCCAATTACACAACACTTCTAAATAAACCTCATTTACATTGAGGGGAATAGGTGAGAAGAGAAATACAAAGAGTCAAGAGGTAATAGGCTGGACACGCAAGTCCAATTTAATAAATTCTAAATTTATTACAACAATTTCCAAAATTGCCCTCACCCATCTAATATCCATCAGATATACATTATTCATACATCGCATCCATGTATTCACACAAAGCATGTTATCAATCAATCTAATCCAATTAATTAATTTGAAATTAATGACCATCCAATGTTCAAACAACGATTTGATTTTGCGCAGTCAAACTCGTTTTAAGAATAAGTACTCAAAGTACGAATTCTTGAATTATATTAAACTACAATATTAAATCCAATTTAATTTGTATTTAATACTAATTCTTTATTTAATTCTAAATTAAATAATTACACTTTTTAATGTGCCTTTACGACTTAGATTCTAAATCTAATCGTTATGGGTCTCAAAGCCCGATTAACATCCAATGTTAATTTAATTAAAGTCCAATGGGCTTTTAATTAATTTCTTAAGGCATGGACTTTTGGTCAATATGGGTCAAACCCAAATACCAAAGCCTATTTAAGGAATCACCCTTATTTGCCAAGAAACCAATTTAGGCCCATTAGGCCCAATTAAAATTAAAGGTCCATTTTATTATATTTGGACTTTATGGATATGGTTTTGGGCCCAATTGGATCCAACCAATTAGCCTAAACCAAACTTGGCCAAACCAAGCCCATTATGCCCAAATACAACTTTACAAGCCCAATTCCAAATTTGGCCCAATTAATTAAATTACAAAATTCCAAATTTCACAATTAAATTAATTAAAGTGTATAGCCATAATTAATTAACCAAATTAATATTTCCAAAACATCAATTTACTCAATTAATTATGCTTATTATCATCAACACATGTCCAACTCAATTGAATCAAAAAATCATATCATTTCCCATGCTTATCATTCACGGCAATTTGGGGTTTTATTGTCTGATTCGAATTCAATCCAATTAAATCCTAAATCAACAATTCCCAAATGATTTCAACTCATCCAATGATCAAAATCAAAAATCACCATGACTTTAGGGTAAGCATACCATTCGGCCAAGCCAAGCTATTGGGGAAAATTTGATCCAATTCAATTTTCATCAAATTGATCATGCATAACACTATGTTATCATCATTCAAGCATATTCAAACAATCAATTTCATCCAAATATGCTCAAATCAATTTTACCCAATTTTACCCTAATTCCAATTTCATGCTTAAACAAGGCTCTGATACCAATTGTTGGGTTTCTAGGTTAGTCCCAAGATCATTCAAGCATAGAAATCATGTGTGAATACAATAAGAAGTATGGCGGAATCATACTTACAATGATCGGATTTGTGATGCGTCGAACACAAAACTTTTTTCTCCTCCTTGGAAGCTCTCGGCCATGTCCAACTTTGTGCTCCATTTGTTTCTTCAAGCTCCAAGCTTTAAGTGTTCATTCCATGCCCATGGGTGGGTTTCCCTATCACCTTTGTAAGACTCCTAATGTGTGCTAGCACTATTGAAATTTTGCCACAAAATTTCTATTTCCCCTTGGTGAGTTTCGGCCAAGCCAAAACATTTGAGAGGGAGAGAGTTTCGGTCAAGAAGGAAGAAGAAGAGAGAGAGAGGAAGTTGTGTGTTGATTTGTGTATATGGATTTTTGATTTCAAAATCAAATACCAAAAATAAAATTACCATTTCCAAAAAAGGTACAAGACATTTAAGCCTTCCAACAACTCACATCACTCATGAATAGTGACTGGTTGTCAATCACTTAAAGTGACAAGACATCCATCACTTGAATGACTAATGATTTGACGCTTGATGTGACTTGTGGGCCGCACTTGAATTCGAAATGCGAGTGGGCCCGCAAACACTCCCGGGCTCGGGTTCGCTAATTCCAAATTAACGAATTTTCCGTTGCGACGTAATTAAATCAAATTCAATTAAATAATTTTGCCTAGCAAAATTACTATTCACGTCACTAATGAATTAATTCTAAATTAACTCGTTCGCCCGAATTAAAATCTAATTTTAATTCCTCGTCGAAATCTAATTTCGTATAATATATCGAATATATTATTTTATCGATTAATTCCAAATTAATCGTTCTCTCTCTTTAAATAATATTTTATCCCAGATAAAATATCTCTGTAATTAATCCCAGATTAATTTTCTCTCTCTAATAATTAATCCCAGATTAATAAAGTGCGAGTCATACGTCATCGGTGAATCTTCGGGAAGCGACCCATGAGATCCCCAGATATGTTGGCAGTAAATCTGATCGTCGGACTATCTGAACACGTACGTACCTAGTACTACGTTTTTACCGATTTACAAGACATGGTTGGCTTCTAGCAAAGCACCGTGCCTACCCAATTCTCCAGAAATATTCTTAAAGGAATATGTAATCTTTATCAGGCGTAGTATACATAGTATTGCGTATTCGATCCAGCATCGGATGTCACGTGCTAGGCCTGAGGCTGGAATTGTGTCTTCCCCGTACGAAGCACATATCGGATCTCTGGTAACTAGTCTCTATAATCGGATAAACATGACCTAGTCATAATATCCCGATAGCTGCAGCATAAAATAGCACCAGTACCGTATCCTACGTGATCATCATCTCCATTATGACTGGAGTGATACTTCCGTCTTGACATCACACCCAATACATTACGATTCTCAATATACCCAGAAGAGGCGTACACATAACATGTTAAAGCCCTGGACGACCAAAACTTAAATATATTAATTGTCGTAAGTATTAGCGGTGCAAGTCTCAGGTTAAGACCAAATACACCTACCCTGATTCGGACTTCCATAGACACATAGTCATACTACCAATGGAATTCTGAGGGGTCTATCCAAAGAGAAGTTGTTTCCGTACCATCGGTAAACACAACCTCCTATTACACTTGCATGAGTATCTAATACCCAAATATATGAGAACTATGTCGTTATGCTCCCACAACGCGCACAAGTGTAATACTAGTCTATTCCGCATTATCGATGTCCAATCTCGATAATACTACGACTAGGGATATTTAATGATTAAACCTTCGTGGATTGATACTGTCTCATATCATCTCAATCCGGAACTAATCATAAGGACCTTTTATCATTTATATATCTTGGTAATCTAATTACAAATGATAAAAGAGCAATTTCCTTTGTCACATAGTTAATTTGTACAACAACACCATGATCTATACAAATAGTGATGTTATGGGTCATAATTGTCCAACACGACACACGTAAATCCTAAATTGATATCACTGTAAAATTGTAGACCACACACGCACTTTTGATAAAAAAAAAATAAAAAAACACACACACACGAAACACAAGCAAAAAGAAGAATATGAAAGAAAATTAAATAAGAAGGCCTAAATTACTGAAACAAAATTAGTTTTTTTTTCACGCTGAACCAAGCAAAAAAATATCAAACTCCAATTAGGAGATTTTCTTTTTGTGAGTGATAGGCGTGATTGATTTCTTTTTCTTTTTTGTTTTATTTTTTTAAAAAAAATTTTGGACACTAGCACACACAAACACAATTTAGAATTAAGAAATAGATTTTTGTTTTATTTTTGTTTTTTTTTTATCAACGAGACACATTAAAGCAAACAAGATTTGAGAGACCGAAAGAAACAAAAGAAAAAACGGGAAAAAATAAATAAATAAAAGTCAGACCTGAAATCTGGCTCTGATAATTAATTGATACGAATCTGGATACGGAAAGACAAAACGTTCCCAAGATCTCGTAGACCCCCAAGAAACATGTCCTTGAAAACCCTTAGAGATAGTCTCAAAGGAATTTTGTCAACAAAAAGAACGCCACAAAGGATGCCAACCCTTTGATAAGTCTTTATTCAATCATTGAACTTTGAAAATAAATTCTCAAATCTGCCAAGAGTTACTATTCACGCACAAAAAAATCGGTCATTCATTGAGAGTTGTTTTTTACTTTAAATAGTTACATGCTCAAACCCTAATAGAGCTAAAAAGTCCAAAATAGCCTTAAACTATCCATTACCAACTAAAGCTCATAACTCCTAATATCTAGCCCATTTTGAAACCCACAAATAAATAAAAATAAACTAACACAACTAATAAATAAAACAACATCCATGTTTGTTTCATACATGCAAATAAATAATAGTATAATGAAAATAAGTCTAAATAAATTAAATCGATCAATGCTACTCCTTAATGACTTGGGTCAAATGTATAACTCTTGAACCCTCTTCCTTGAAGCCCAATTGGTCTCGAACATGCTTGTTCAATTCAGCTACATGACGTTGGGCTAGGCCTGCCATAGCGTCTTTGATCTTCTGAGCTCTATGTCTTGTAATTGGTCTAACTGGTACATGGATTTGATCAATTGTGCTATGTACCGAATCAGGTGCTGCTAGGATCATATCATTTTTTATTTATTGTTATTTATTTTATATTTTTTTTGTTTATTTAATTTAATTTTGATTCTTATTAATTTATTTAATAAGCGCCAAATCTCGATATGAAACAAACATCGATGGTAATGATCCCCCATTTTCAACCATCCACTTTTTTAAGATTGATAATACCCATATCAGTTGCTCTATCATCTCATTACTAAGATATGCGAACATAAGCGAGTGAGTTCGTATTTTACAGAATATTTTCTATTATACATAAGTAGTGTTCAACAAATTAATAAAGAATCAAAAGAAAATTAAATAAATAAAGAAACATAAAATAAATAACAATAAATGTAAAATATATAAGATTTATCAAATAAATAAAAGAATTTATGTATAAAGACTATTAAATAAATAAAAGAGAAAAAATATATATACAAAAAAAATGAGATAAAAAAATAAAAGAACTAAATCAAAACAATAAAATAATTAAATTAAAAAGGAAAATAAAGAAATAAAATAATTAAAGCAAAAAATAATTTATTTAGAGAAGTGGGGGTATTATTGTCATTTAAAAATTAAAAAAAGAAATCAAAAAATCAAATAAAAAAGTCACTTATTTAAATCAAATAATTAATTTTTTTTTAAAAAAGAAAGTCATTTATTTAAATGACTTAGGGTATTATTGTAAATTGAAAGAGAGAGAATGAGGGGTGGGTGTCTGAGGGGAGGGAGAAAAGCATCTTTCATCATCTATTTAAAGACTAAAGTGATAAATTATTTAATATATAGGGAAATTAACAAAACTAACAAAAAAAAAATTCATTTGCCAAAATGAGTCACAACGTTTACGTTTTGCTAAAATATAAATTTTCTCTGAAGTAGACTTTGAAGAACCCAACTTCTCCAAAGACTGCCCCGAAGTTCCGAAGTTTTAAATTTTTTTATTTAAAACTTCAGAGATCCAAAGAATTGACTTCGAATTTTCAAAAAAATTTATATTTTTTATTCATTTGATGTAAAACTTCTGTGATCCGCAGTCAATTATTCGGATCTCTGAAGTTTTTAAAAATATAAAAGTCGAGGTCTTCGAAGTGAATAGAATACGACAAAAAAATATTGCTAGATATAGACAGATCGACTATTGCGCGAGATGGGATGAGACATCCTTTTTTTTTTACTTTAGATATCTGATGAACATTAAAAAATGTATACTTAATAAAAGAGAAACTAATCATTTTACACTTATAATTCATTAATCCTCTTAATTTAGCAGATTTATAAAATAATAATTAAATTTATATTTTATATATTTTTATTGTGATTTTTATTTCTTATGTAGGTGAAATAATACTTTGGATACATAACTAGTAAAATGGACGTGACATTTGGATTTTGGAGGTCGGAAACTTGAAATGACGTTCTAACAATGTACAATTTCGGAAATTCCAACTTTACGTAATTTTCGTAATTTGGCCATAACTTTTTACTCCAATATCGGATTGAGGCGATTCCAATTTCAGATGAATAAAACTCAAATATCTACAACTTTGATGTTTACAAGAATTTCTTGTTCTGAGGTTTTCAAGGTCGAAAATGGTGAAGACATCAATGTGTATTACTTGTAATTTTAATTATTAGAAAATAAAGTAAAAAAAGTAAAAATAAAAGTAAAAGTAAAAAATAAAAAATAAAAGTTGAAATGTCATAATCCACTTTAGGTAAATTGTGATCATGTTTGCAAAATTATCAAAAAAAATAAAAAAAAAAGTCAAAAAAGGAAAAAGAAAAAAATAAATTAGTAAAAGTTTGTTATTTGTATTTGATTTGGAAAGTTGTAATTAATAATTGAGATATGAGCACCTCTACTATAAATAGAGGTGCTCACCTTTCATTTTTCTTGGTGCTTTCTTTCAAAGTTCTCTTGTAGAATTTGGGAGAGAGTATCTTGTGTGTTTTATTTTTTAAACTTTCTTGTAATTTCTTTTTCTTTCGGTAATAAAATTATGCATGTTTTTCTTCAAATCAAGAGTAGTTAAAGCTCTTAATATGAGAATATAGATTAATATTATTTATATTATAATATATAAATTGTAATATGAATAAGTAATTTAAATCTGGATTAATTATTGACAAACTTTATTACCGCCTTTATGATTAGTTTTATTTATTTGGCATAATTGAGTACATAACTGGACTTGTTATAGACAAAATGTTATCACTGTCTTTATGGTTGGTTTTATATGTTTTGGCATAATTAATTCCTGAAGTAAATTAATTGGGTAATAATGACAATTTATATGTTATAAAAGTAAGATTTCTCTATATTTGAAATATTAAGAGTGGATCTCCTAACCCCCAGTATTTTAATTTATTGTTGTAGTTCTATTTAAAATTTTCCATCACTTCAAACAAATCCAACATTTTTATTTCGCACGAACTGTTATTTTATTTTACTAAATTTATTCACAGTGGATCGACCGTCCGAAATTACCGAGTTATTTTATTACTTCGACACTTTTATACTTGAGAGTAAAGAACCACTTTGTGAGTGTGTCAATCTCCCAATGTATGGTCGATTATGTCAGATGTTCATCAATAACATCGATCGGGAATCGATCCAGAGGCACACATTTCAGTTTTCGACTTGGTTGTTCGGACAGAGGTTGGATATTATGTCCGACCTGATATGCGAGGTCTTGGGGTGCCCGATTATGAAGGATATGCAGTGTGGCCCCCATGATGGATGACAGTACAAAATATAGCTTAATTAGAGAGCTGCAATAGATAGGGTGGTGGGACCGAGGCTCACAAAAAAGGAGCGCTCCTTGTTTTATGATGGTCAATTTCACGCGTTGAATCAGAGGCACATCAAGCTAGGCATTCAACCTATAGAGGATATCATTCCGTTGATCATCATGTAGGTATCGGTCACGCTGACGAAGTCAATATTTTAGACATCGTCTTGCTAGACTGCATACTTCAGGTAAGAAACTAGTATACTAATTAATTTATTTATATTTTGAATTATATACCATTCCTAAAAACTTATTTTGTTTCTGCAAGGCCGTATGGTGGACATAAGAGCTCTTATTATAGGGCATTTGTTTCATGTCCATACCTATAGTATGACGAGCATTCCCCAGGGCATGGTCATCACCCGTCTCTTGCAGCATTTCGAGCTCAATTTGGATGACGATGTGATCTCCTTTCAGCATCTGACTATCATTAATCAGGGATCTTGCGACGGATGAGCCTTTATTGCACAGATGCCTCTATTGCACTAATGATGTACTAGCTGACATTTATAGTTTTATATTATTTGCATTTCGATGTATAGTTATATGTTTTTATTTATTTATAAATATGATTTTTACATATAAATTCCAAAAGGTTAAAAAATAAATTACAAATCATAAATTATATTGTATAAAAAAATAAATAGATAACTACAAATCATATATTGTATAAAATAAATATATAAAAAAAAAATATGTGGATATGTTGTAGACAAATAAATAAATAGACTAAAATAAAAAAATTTAAAAAAATAAAAAATTATTAAAACTTCCGAGATCCGAAGTCAATTCGCATCTCAAAATTCCAAATAAAAAATTTTAAAACAAAAAAAAATTTAAAACTTCGGAGATCCGAAGATTTCGAAGTTTTAAATTTAAAAGAAAAAATTCGGAACTTCAGGGTAGACTTTGGAAAAGTTGAATCTCCAAAGTCAATTTCGGAAAAAATGGACATTTTGGCAAAACGTAAACATTGTGGCTCATTTTGGCAAATGACAAACTTTTTTTAACTAGTTTCGACTTCAAATCTCCAAAGTTTTTAATAAAAAAATAAAATTTCGGAATTTCAGGGTAGATTTTTAAAAAGTTGGATTTTCCAAAATCAATTTCGGGAAAAATTGAATATGTTGACAAAATGCAAATATTTTGGTTCATTTTTGCAAATGATTAAATTTTGTTGACTGTATTGTTAATTTCCCTAATACATGTCATTTATATTTGAAATGCTCATTTTTAATTAAAAATAAGTAAATTAAGTTAATATATATTTTCCATGGATAAGAGGACAGGACGCCATTTACAAACATAGAAAGAAATAGAAAACAGCAAAAGATTTAAAAAGAGCAGCAGAATCTTAAGAAGAATGGTGATGGGCCCCAATTGATGCAGCTGCTTCAACCAACCAACTTGGATTTTTGAAAAAGACGGATGCAATTTTAGGAAAAACATTTATATGAGATACGTCTTATATATCGACTATTGAGTATATATTTATATATTAATCAATAAATTTTATTTATTATTATTGAATAATTCTAAATTTAATATATAATGATCAAATATTTTTCCAAATTTAGATATTTCCTCAAGATCTGAAACTACTTCGATTATTGTGACTGTAGCTCACGTGTTGTAGTTTTGTAGGTAGCAGCACGAGGCAGGTGAAAAATGCATTAATAAACTGATCAGCATCAGCTCTAAAAGACGGTTTCACTTTTACACGCAATTTAAGTACTGTGAATAGGGATACGAGCTATGTAAATGTACATTTTGGGGACCGGACTCCCCAGTAAATTGTCATTATTTATGAGCATCGCTGCTGTGCTAGCTATTTGCTAGGGCTAGGGCTCAGTCACTTTGTCTAATTGAAGATGAATTTTCAAAAGAAAAAAACAAAGAAGCAAATAGTAAAAAGTGATGCAGTTTCATGCAAAATGTCAAACGCTACGTTGCATTTTTTTTTTATGGGGAAGTGAGGTTTGGTTTGACACTTCCTTCTCGATCGACCACAACCCTTTTAGCCTTTTTCTCTTTCTTTCTGTCCTCTACTTTCTAACTTCAACCTCTCCATTTTTATTCTATTTCAATCTAGTCCCCCTTTCCTCCTCTAATTAGTCCAAACTTGAGAGTTTATTTTACTTGAACATACTACCTAAGAGCAGCCCTAACTGAGCGTCAAGTCGGGGTTTTCGCGTATCCGTACATATCATTTAAGAGCAATCTCGATGGAGTGTCATATTTGACATTAAGAGAGGTTTTAGTGCATGGTTGTGCTCCATCCATGCATCTTCATCCGTATCAAAATGACGCAAACGAAGAGTATGGGTAACAATTTAGATTAGAATTTGTTTATTCGTTCGATTTGATTCGTTTTAAACATATAAGAGTTTGAAAAAAATGGATTCGTTTAATAAATATGTCAATTTGATTCAATTTATTTATTAAACGAATCGAATACAAATTTATGTTAATTGATTTCTTTATTCATTTTATTATTATTTTTAAACTGGTTATTGTTATTTTTCAATTAATATTCGAGAAATTATAACTAATTATCATAGAAAACATAATATTGTCGATATTATTTGAGGTATTCTTAATAAATATATTAATTACATATTTCATATGTATATATTTATGAAGAATTAATGTATATAAATTATGGTAAATTATGTTATTAAATAATATTATGATTAAACGAATATTTGTATTCAATCGTTTAATAAAAAAATCAAATACGAATCCCGATATGATTCGTTTAATAAATGAATCAAATATGAATCTTGATATTATGATTCGTTTAATAAACGAATCGAATACGAATCCATCATATTTTGAATCGATTCATTTAAGATTCGATACAAATTCGATTTGTTAATTTATTTTACCACCCCTACCGAACAATGTCATGCTAAATTTGACATGAAAATGTAGCAATAGTGCAAATCTTTTTTTTAATTTATATTGGATATTGTATTGGGTTATGAATTTAGGGTTTAAAAATAATATAATACTAGAGAATATGTTTTATATCAAAATTTAGAGTAATGTGTTGGAGATGGGTGTGTAAATGATGCAAAATTTGCACCAGATTTGACTTTTCTATTGGAGTTGCTATAAGGACTAATAACATATATGCATTTTAACCATAGGTCTCTATTTATTTATTTTTTTTGTCCATGTGAATATCTCTGTATACTTGACACATATCAGTTGTTTGTTGGCATCCATAAAGCATATTCAAGATTGTTAAAACAGTCTTGAAAAATAAGTCATCTTACCAAATGTTAGAGTTGACAATTTGGACCAGGATTTGTTTATTCGTTCGATTCGATTCGATTCGTTTATTAAACGAATCGAATACGAATTTAAGCTCATTAATTTATTTATTCGTTTATGATTCGTTTTATTATTTTTATTTACTAGTTCTTGTTAATTTTCAATTAAGATTCAAGAAATTATAGCTAATTACCATAGAAAAAGTAATATTTTAGATATTTGGTGAGATATTTTTGGTAAATATATTAATTACATATTTCATATGTATATATTTATGAAGAATTAATGTAAATCAAGTATAGTAAATTATTTTATTAAAAAAATATCATGACTAAATGAATAAACGAATATTCGTATTCGATTCGTTTAATAAACGAATCGAATACGAATCCATCACATTTTG
This sequence comes from Zanthoxylum bungeanum, assembly GCA_019454045.1. Taxonomy (NCBI): domain Eukaryota; kingdom Viridiplantae; phylum Streptophyta; class Magnoliopsida; order Sapindales; family Rutaceae; genus Zanthoxylum; species Zanthoxylum bungeanum. The sequence goes on from SKCR01024589.1 coordinate 33,542, forward strand.
ATTCGATTCGTTTAGGATTCGATACAAATTCGATTCGTTGATTCGTTTTGCCACCCCTACCAAATATTTTATTCACAAATTTTAAAAAATTATGATTCAAAGTTGAACATTAAATCAACTGTTAAGATATATGAGATTGGATTATTTCTTGTTTATTGATCCGATATCCTAATTCATTTTTTAAAGTCTTTGGTCGCTCATGCTTTACTTTTATAACAAATAATGTAAGAAACCATAATATTAGGGCACTTTGGTAAAACTTTCCTAATTCAATGCATTAACTCTTAAGTTAATTGATTTACCAGGCTGTAATTAAGGTACATTTGAATTTTTCTGTTTTGTATCCTTCAAAAAAATTAAGAAAAAAGAAACACATAATATCCAGCGGCTATGGCATCAACTCAGCTCTGTCACTGTTAATCGAACGATAATTATCTTATTATCGCTACTAACGAAGCAAAACAACACACCTCGAAATTGGCGTGATATGTTTGTTGCTATATTTATTATTTAGAAAGTGACATTTTGAGAGTCAAAAGCTTAGAAATTTTTCATATCATTTTTTTAGGAATCGTAAAAAATTATTAAAATATTAATTATTTTTTCATTTTTTTATAAAAATTTTCCAAAAATAAATCTTTAAAAAATACCCTAAAGACACTCGTAACCATTTCCCCACATATATTACTTACTGTTCTAAATTTACGCCTTGTTTGTTGTTATTTCCGAGAAAGTTCAATGTTCCAAAATTCAAATGAAACGAAATTTATGATGGGGATTCATTTTGCCACTGCTCTAAAGCGATTGAATCCGATGTTAAAAATATAGTGAATTTGATTAAAAGTATTATCAGCAGTTTCAAAAAAAAAATTTGGATAAAGAGATTTAAGATGATGAAAGATTCGAAAATCTCAAAATTATAATATTAAAGTTCATATTTTGACGAAAATTACCAATAATCTACCCGTTTCAAGTTTTTAGAGATATAATATTCCCCTTTTATTAAGTGTAATTTGGATGTCACTCTTTAATATACAAAAAGTTAGATTAAAATTTAGTTATATGTAAAAT